>JANHFP010009197.1:4897-16706 GCA_032468135.1 Calamaria suluensis
CTAGTGTGTTGTAGTGAAATCTTTGTCTCAATGCATCAAGAAAAAGTGTCACATCTGTCAATACGGGTGACCGCCTTAAGAATAACCTCTTAAGCGTAACGAACGCAGAATGACAATCAGGGGACCAGTGAACCGGTTGTGAGGGTTTTACAGGGTGCCCCGCGGTTTTCAACAGTTCGGTTAACGGAAGAGCAATTTGAGCAAAACGGGGTATAAACTGCCGGTAGAAATTGGCAAACCCTAGGAAACTCTGTATTTGCCTACGGGTTCTAGGTATCTGCCAGTTCGTTACAGCTTCTACCTTCGCAGGGTCCATCGTCAACCCGGTGTTGGATACCCTGTATCCCAGGTAATCAATAGTGGTTCTATGAAAGTCACATTTAGATATTTTTACATAAAGTTGTGCATCTAGCAAGGCCTTCAAAACCCTACGTACCAGAGCAACATGTTCCTCCATAGTCTGCGTATAGATGAGAATATCGTCGATATACACTAACACGCCTTGGTATAGAAACTTGTGCAAGACGTGGTTTATGTATCGCATGAAGACCGCTGATGCCCCCTGTAGGCCAAAAGGCATAACTCTATATGCGAAACTGCCCAATGGGCACGAAAACGTGGTCTTCCACTCATCATCCTCCCTAACCCGAATGCGGTGGTAGGCCTCACGTAAATCTAGCTTGGTAAAAATACGGCCGGTGGACAAGCTGGTTAGTAGATCTTTAAATAGGGGGAGGGGGTATGCGTCTCCCACACTGACCGCGTTGAGGCCTCTAAAATCGACGCAGAGCCTCAGACCCCCATCCTTCTTTCCACGGAACATCACTGGGGCAGCGGTAAATGATTTACTGGGCCGGATGAACCCACGTTTTAAGTTCAGGTCGATGTACTGGCGCAGTTCAGCGAGTTCTTGTTGCGTCATGGCGTACATCCGTGGCTTTGGTAATCGGGCGCCGGATTTAAATTCAATGCCGCAATCGGTGTCGTGGTGTGGCGGCAGTTTATCTACCTGCCGATCACTAAACACTTCCTTGAGGTCGTCATACTCTGGCGGAACCTGTTCTAACAAGGTTAGTGAAGCCTCCCTTATTGACAACAGATCCCCTGCTTCAGGGTTTGGTTGGTGCTTTTTGGGAACTGGGTATGGGAAGCTCACCCTCCTATCCTGCTCATCTCACCAGATCACCGGTTTCCGGTGATCCAACCATGCAAGACCCAGTATGACTGGCTCCACTAGCCGTTCCACCACAACAAACCGGATCGGTTCCTGATACTCCCCTATACGTAACCAGACTGGTTTGCTTACCTCAGTGGTTACGGCCCCACCCATTACCGTTCCATCCATCTGTTCGAACCTGATTGGTCGCCTCAAGGGAACGGTCCGTAAATCTAATTCAGACACCACCTTGCGACTGATTAGACAGTGCGTACATCCTGTGTCAATTAAGGCCATTTGATTAACCCACACTCCCGTCCTCCCATTCCGTAAGGTAATTGAAATCAAGAATGGTGTTACCTCGCCTTCTATGAGGGGATCCTCCCCCTGGTCATCTGCGGTTACGTCCAGCTCCTCCCAGGCTGGTTCCACGCAGGGTTTGCGGGTTGCCATCTGGATCGCCCTCTGGGAATGGCCCTCTTTCCATCGGACCCTTTGGGGCTTACCCCGGCCTGTTTCTTCCGGCGTAGCAGGGGGTAAGGGGCAGTCTGCCGCGCGATGGCCTGGTTGATCACAACGAAAACAGTGGAACACGGGATGTCATCCCAAACCACGATCGGGGGAGGGATCGGTAATCTGGGATGCGGCCGCTGGTCTCGGTGCACTTGCAGGGGTTGGTAGGGGCCTACCCCGGCCAGCTCCTCTACCCGCAGCCTGTCATTCGTGTCGTAGACCAATGTCCAGCTGTATCGCCGCCTTAAACCACTCGGACAATAGGGGAGGTAACCCCCTATACAAACACGCTCTCCGAACCGGAGGATCTAACCCCTGCTTGAACTGACGAACCAACATATTTTCTGGCCACACATCCATCCGGGACATCACTCTCTTAAACTCGGCCACGTATTCCTTTCCTGGCCGTCCTCGTTGCACCACTTCCATCAGCTCGTCCTCAGCTACCTCACCTAGTGTGTTGTAGTGAAATCTTTGTCTCAATGCATCAAGAAAAAGTGTCACATCTGTCAATACGGGTGACCGCCTTCTGTGCAAAACCGCCACCCATTCCGCGGCCTCTCCCGTCATCACCGATGTCACTGCCACTATCTTGGCCCATTGGGTGGGGTATAAAGCCCCATATAATTCCAGGTGGCCGATGGCTTGTCCCAGGAATACTGAAAGATGTTCTGGGCTTCCGTTATAATGTCCCTGTAGAGGCTGGGGTCCCCATATGGGCTGGGGAGCCAACCCCGCCGTCCACACGGGAGGGGGAACACCCCCGCTCCCGGTTGCAGGTCCAGAGGCCACTCCCCCTCCCCCTACCACAGGGGAAGTGAACGCAAAAGGGGAGAAGATGGCACTAGGCCCTCCCCTTGCATCCCCACCCCCTGAACTCGAAGGTCCAGCAACGGGAACATCTACAGCAGGGAAGGTGGTTTCCCCCTTCATGGGGCCGTACTCCCCCTTCAGCCCCTCCCAGGTCACTCTCTGGTCCAACACGGGGCTCGTCCCCCACACCGGTAACCAGGGGGGGTGGCCCTTGCCAAAAGCCCACTGGAGGCGGAATGGAGATTAAACAATATCCTTCCCCTGCCATGGCAACCAAGCCACACCCACCAAGCCATGCCCACAGAGCCGGTAGTAAAAAAATTTCAATCCCACCACTGATTCAAAGAGATGTTTTGTTTTTTACGTTGGTTATGTTGCTTTGCTTAGAATCATATCTGCAGATGGTTTGGATGGTAAGGTTGGATTGGGCCTCTTTGTCCCAACTCTGCCCTTAACTAAGGTGACCAGATTTTAAAATTAGTAGGGCGGGACACCATTGATGGGGGAGGGGGGGGAGGAAGGAAGGAAGCACAAAGAAGACCAGAAATGGACAGGGCTTCCTGTCAGCCGGCGCATGCATGCGCGCGGGGCTCCCTTCTGCCTCCCTTCCGCTCCCAACAGGGAAAAAAATACTGGGACTTTTTAATAATGACGTGGGACATGTAGCTAAAAAGTGGGTCTGTCCCGCCAAAAGCGGGACAGATGGTCACCTTACCCTTAACGTGAGCACATGTTGCATGCTGATCCCAAACACGTGTCAATGTTCAGTATCAAATAGAAGCCAAGTCACAGGGCCAAAGATGCCTCTCTTTTTATCTCCCTATAATCAGACTTTGTAACAGCTTCTATGCTTGGACAATATGGAATGCATAGGTTAAAACATTTATGTGCACACCTGCCTATTTAGATAATAGAAGTTAGAAAGGAAGAGAAATAAAGGCAGGAAATGATATAAATGGTGTTAAAGATGATGATGTTAAATGTTAAACATTAAGGTTATTATACTATAATGTTATTACATTATTAATAATGATGGTGATGACTAAATATAATGTAGTATCAATGTGATTATCAAAATATAATTGTACCCATAATACGCACTGTTTGAAGAAAATTGTTATATAAATAAAATAAATAAAATGTCAAAAAAAGAGAAGCGAACATACTTACTGTTCCTACACTTCCACAGCAGTGAATAGCTTTCTCAAAAGTGCCTAAACTCACAATACGATAGAATTCATGGATAGAATAGAATTTTTTTTTTACTGACCACATGTGATTGGACACACAAGGAATTTGTCTTGGTGCATATGTTCTCAGTGTACATAAAAGAAAAGATACGTTCATCAAGAATAATAAGGTACAACATTTAACAATAGTCATAGGGTACAAATAAGCAATCAAATCATAGTAGGAAACAATATAAATTGTAAGGATACTAGCAACAAAGTTAGGAAACAGCCAATGTAAATTGTAATTATATCAGCAACAAAGTTGCAGCCATATAGTCATAAGTGGGAGTAGATGGGTGATGGGAACAATGAGAAGATTAATAGTAATGCTGACTTAGTAACTAGTTTGACAGTGTGGAGGCAATTATTTGTTTAGCAGAGTGATGGCATTCAGGGGAAAAACCTGTCCTTGTGTCTAGTTGTTCTGGGGTGTGGTGCTCTATAGCATCATTTTGAGGGTAGGGGTTGAAACAGTTTATGTCCAGGATGGAGGGGTCTGTAAATATTTTCACAGCCCTCTTTTTGACTCGTGCAGATAGAATTCTGTCCATGAATACCGTGTCCTACAGTGTAGTTCTAGTTGCCGACTAATAGCAGAAACTGGAGCTTCCCTATCTTGTCCCATGCCCGCTGAATGCTTTACAAAAACACAACCCAAAAGATGTTACAGCTTCATCCTAATGAATCTCTCCAGTGTGGCGATTCTCCTTTCCTGATGCATTAGGGCCAGCCAGCTGCCCTTTCTTAAGCACTTCCAATGTTACACATTAATCAAACAGAGAACTGGAGTCACTGATGCTGTCTGCATAAACTGCCTGAGCTATTAATGCAGAAGGAAAATTAGCCTACCTCTGATTATTTTTAGGCTATAGTTAATTTTTGTCATCTCCGTACTTAAGAGAGTCTGGAGAGACGACCCTTCTGGACAGCTCTGCAGTAACAGGGTGAACTATTTAAAGCCTTCTTGATATTCCGGCAAGATTCTTCCTGCAGAAGGGAAAGTTTTTGCTGGGTGCCATTAGCAGTTGGGCTTCAATGAAGTAAGAATAAGTAGCAATAGCACTTAGACTTATATACTGCTTCATAATGCTTTACAGCCCTTTCTAAGCAGTTTACAGAGTCAGCATATTGCCCCCCCCTTCCCCCGGAACAATCTGGCTCCTCATTTTATCCACTAGAAGGATGGAAGGCAGAGTCAACCTTGAGCCGGTCAGGATCGTATTCCTGAAATGAGCAGTGAATTAGCCCTGCAGTACAGCATTCTAAGGGGAGAATGTGGCTCATTGGGTAAGACAGCTGAACTTGTTGATTGGAAGGTCGGCAGTTCAGCATGTTCGAATCCCTAGTGCCGTGTAATGGGGTGAGCTCCCATTACTTGTCCCGGCTTCTGCCAACCTAGCAGTTTTGAAAGCACGTAAAAATGCAAGTAGAAAAAATAGGGACCACCTTTGGTGGGAAGGTAACAGCGTTCCGTGCGCCTTTGGTGTTAAGTCATGACCATGGTGACGTCTTTGGACAGTGCTGGCTCTTCGGCTTTGAAACAGAGATGAGCACCGGCCCCTAAAGTTGGAAAAGCACATATGTGCGAGGGATACCTTTACCTTTACCTATGAAGTATGCTTTTAATTCTTCACCTTTCAAAATATCACCAGAAATAAAATTTGTCCTGTTGTAAGTAAAATACAAGTCGTTCTTGATTTATGACAACTGAGCCCAAACTTTCTTTTGCTAAGACAATTGTTAAGTGAGTTTTGCCCCATTTTATGACCTTTCTTGCCACAGTTGTTAAGTGAATCACTACACTTGTTAAGTTAATAACACAATTAAGTGAATCTAGTTTCCCCATTGATTTTGCTTGAGGTCCCAAATGATGACAACATGATCCACTGCAATCGTCATGAATATGAATCAGTTGCCAAGCATCTGAATTTTGATCATATTACCATGGGGATACTGCAATGGTTGTAAGTGTGAAAAATCGTCATAAATCACTTTTTTCAGTGCTGCTGTAACTTCAAACTCACTAAATGAATTGTTGTAAGTCGAGGACTACCTGTATCATCTCCAAAACTATGGTTTTGGAGATGATACAGATGATAGCAGAACATAATTTTCTGCAATAGTAACAGAGATTCCTATGCCCTCTCCTCCCTTCATCCCACAGTTCACTGTTCAATAGATCCCTGCCATCCCACTATTCCTATGTATCTAAATTAGGAGGAAAATCTAGAATTCTCACCAATTCAACTTAAAGATAACACCTGATCATCAAAATATATATCTGCTTTGGAATATTTATGACAATAGTTTGTGACTTACAAATAATAGGACCATTTTTTTCAAAGCTTTATAAATTGGTTCTGCTTGTAAATAAAGCAGCAGAAAGCTATCATCTGCCAACTTTTTCTTTACTATTTACTCTTTACTAGTGTCCTTTCTCCTGCAGTCAGAAACATTATTTTTCTGGCATGAACTCTGGCTTTCTTAGAAGAATCTGTCCACATGTCCACACAATTGGTACTTTCCAAAACACTTGTTAAATGCTACATGGGCTTTTATATTTCTTTTTTAAAGCATGTTTACTGATGGTTTGTATATTGGAAAGTGGGTTGCCAGAAGGAACCTAATCTAAGAAAATCTAAGAAAAAGGTTCTTAAAAATTTTGCCATCACACCTCCTTTAAAAGTACGCACCTTCCCTAAAAATTCAAATACCAAAATGAACACAATCAAACTATAAAAACAATACAATGACACTTTGGGAAAGGTGGATTTATTCTAAAAATGAAAATAAAAAGTTATTTGAATCTTGTCTTGGCCACCCCAAGGGAAGTACTATATACCTGAACATTTGGGAAACCCTGGATTGCAAACAAATCTATTCATGTTTTGTAATTTGAGAAAAACCTGTCAAGTTAGGCATTCCTCAATATTTTTCTGCAAACAAGTTTTATTGTTATTTCGTAGGGTAGGGGAAAAGGTAATGGGTAAAGGGAAGTTTATAAATCCATTTTTAATACAACAGCTTTCCTCAAATTTTTGAGGTTTACCTTCAGTGTCTCTAGCTGGGATCTATTGATCTAAAATCCAGTGACATTCATGCTACTCTAAGCCCTTAGCTAATTTATTTTATTTATTTATTTATACTTCACATTTATATACCGCCCCTCTCGGTGGACTCGGGGCGGTTTACAGCCATTTAAAAACACCAACAATACAACACATTTATATTAAAATTTAAAATGAAATATTTGATGGCTGATTATTGAAAATACAAAATAATCAGGTAACACTAGATAGAACAATGACCTAACTTGCTCTGAGGAATTAACGTTCAAACCTCCAACTCCACCCTACCAACAGGAGGTATATTGCTCAGCAACGCCCACCTGGATCGTCAGGAGGTTCCCTTCCAAAGGATCGCAGGAGAGATTGAAAGCCAGACTGGCAGGAATCAGGGCGTCCTCGTTCGGAAAGGCGTCCGCGGTTGCGGCTTGGGGCTGCCCGTCGTCGTTCTCTCCGTGCGGGAAATACCACTGGGGCCTGAGAACTTGCACAGAGGCCAAACGGGGGGCCGTGCACCCCGGCAAGTCTCCCTCGCGCCTCCGCAGCGCCACCCATTCTCCTTGGAAGAGGCCCAGGCTGCGCAAGCCGCCGGGGGTCACCCAGAGAGACTGATCCGCCGCGGGGTCTCCTCCCCAAAGAGCAGGGTGACCCCGCTGCGCCCCCACCAGCCGCCTCTCCCCGCCGCGGGCCCAGGCGGAAACCAAAGGCGCCTGCAGGGGGCTCCCGTCCCGGCCTTCTCCGCCGCTTCGCCATTCCGTCACGGCCAAGCGAGTGCCAAAGCCCAGCAGCCCCTGAAGAGCCGGTCGGCTCTCTAATACGCGCAGCCCCGAGCCGGGCAGGACCTCCCCGCGCCGTACGAGGATGCTGGAGCTCGAGGCGGCCCACGGTCGGGGAGCTCGCCCTCCGTTTCCCGGCGCCGAGGAGCCCAGCAGCACCCAGCCGAGCAGCGGCGGCCTCCGCACAGGCCAAACCCTCACGGTCCTGCCCGCCACCAGTCCCAGCCGCCTCAGGAAGGCCCGGCTCAGCCACAGTTCCGGCGCTGCCGAGGCTTCGGACTCCAGGAGCGCCGCGCACAAGAGTATCGGCTGCAGCTTGGTCCCCGCCGGCCGCACGGCCAGCACTAGGAAGCCGCTCGGGTAGGCCGTCGCCCACGCTCCCTTAGCCGGGGCCACCAGTAACCCCGTGGCCGGTGGCAGGTCCTGGGGAACGGGCTCGTCCAGGCTCCGGAGCACCGCCGCCGTCCCCCCCGCCGCCGCCGCCGCCATCGCCATGGGAAGGCAGCCCGAGGGTGAAGTCTAGAGAAGAAGCGGAGGGGAACCTCATTCCGCCATGGAGAAAGGCGCAGAGCCCGCTCTCGTTCCGGGCACTTCCGGTCTGAAGCCAACCGGTTTTCCAGCCGAGCACCCAACCGAAAAAGTTGATCGGCGTGGGAACGGAAAGATGCCCAGGGGCAATGCCGGAGCCGTCAGCGCAGAATAGACAAAGGGGAAAAAATAATATGTATTCCTAGTTTATAACTTCGGGTAAATCTTGCGGTTTCTTAAAGCCTTCTCTCCCGATGACAACGGGAGCTTTTTCTTTTAAATTATTTATTTTATTTATTTCTTTAATTTGTCAACAAGTACAAGGAAACAAGTAACAATATAAACATAGACATTGGCAAAAAATTGGCACAATTAAAGATATAAATAGGCAAAACATAGCCATAAACACATGGACGATTACAACTAGATGGAAACACTAGGACAGGAATGGTAGGCCCACAGGTGCACTTATGCACGCCCCCTTAAGGACCTCTTTAAAAAGATGAAAGGTCCAGGGTAGACAATTTAAGAGAAAAAGCATGGGGATTAGTGAGACTAACAATAGGATCAGGTAGGGTGTTCCAGACATTTATAACTCTATTCCAAAAATCGTACTTCCTACGGTCTAGATTATAGCTATTTACATTTAATTTGAATCTATTGATATCCCTTGTGATGTTGTGGTTGGAATTAAAATACTCATTTAAGGGTACTTACTTACCTTAATAATCTTCAGTATTCTATAAAGTCTTGTAACCGGAGTGTTTCAGGTTTATCATCATACATATTTCAATTGCGAAAATTCTTTGAAAACTTCATGGTGTAATAGTAACATTAAGGCAACCTCAGCAGAGAACTGTAGTTGTTATAAATGATTCTATCACTGGCCCTTTAGGTGGCTAAAGGAACAACTAACAAAATGAATTGTCCTCATTTGTTTGTTTGTTTTTAACCCACCTTTATTATTTTTACAAATAACTCAAGGCAACAAACATACATAAACATAATACTCCTTTCTCCTATTTTCCCCACAACAGATGAGATGAGTTGGACTGAGAGAGTATGACTGGCCCAAAGTCACCCAGCTGGCTTGCATGCGAAAGGCAGGAGTAGAACTCATAGTTTTCTGATTTCTAGCCTGGCGCCTTAACCACTAGACATACATCAACATTATACATATCGGAAAAGCTGAATAGCTATTCTGTAAGTAAACCGTATCCAAATAACATCTCTTTTAGCCTTTCATTCATAATTTATATCTTCACTGCATGTATTCATCAATTCACTCCACAAGATCTGACCAGTGGTGGGATTTAAGTAATTTAACAACTGGTTCTCTGCCCTAATTATTTATTCCAACAACCAGTTTGCCAAACTGCTGACAAAGTTAACAACCGGTTCTCCTGAAGTGGTGCGAACTGGCTGAATCCCACTATTGGATCAGACCATCTTCGTTTAAATTGACTACTGGTATATCCTTTTTCTCTTCATTTCAGACACATAATGTATTTATTTTTCCTTCTTGTTACATTTGTTAATTTGTGTTATTTAATATTAAGCTATTTTCCATATGTCATAACCATTACTGATACTGGTTTATGCTGCCCATCATGGCTTTGGTCAATTAAATCTCTCCCATAACTTTTTGTAGTAATATCTGACATTAACACAATCCGACATTAACACAATTGAACGTGTACAGAAATATTTCACAAGAAGAGTCCTCCACTCCTCTGCTCTCAACAAAATACCTTATGCCACTAGACTTGAAATTCTAGGTTTAGAAAATTTTGAACTATACCGCTTTCGCTACGACCCAAGCATAGCTCATAAAATAATCTCCTACAATGTCTTACCTGTCAAGGACTACTTCACCTTCAACCACAACAATACAAGAGTGCACAATAGATACAAAATTAAAGTGATCTGCTCCAAACTCAATTGTAGAAAATACGACTTCAGCAACAGAGTGGTCAATGGCTGGAATGCACTACCTGACTCTGTGGTCACATCCCAAAAACCCAAAAACTTTAACCAAAGACTGTCTATTGTTGACTTCATCCCATTCCTAAGAGGTCTGTAAAGAGCGTGCATAAGAGCACCATCATGCCTACCATCCCTGTCATAATGTTCTCTATTTGTATTCATTTTATGTATTTCAATTCATGCTTATACCTATATATATTTCCTAATTTATAATTGACAAATAAAAAAAATATAGATAGGATTTTAAATTAGTTTATCAGCTTATTTGTGCAGTTCATTATACCTGAAACATGCTTATATTATTCTATGCAAACTAGGGATAAGAGGCTACCTTTCAAGCCAAACATACTGCTTCTTGCTTTCTGCCATATAGAAGGTACCGGCATATGCTATATAATGCAGTTCATCTGTGTAGATTAGTTTATCTTCCTGTTGCACAAATAACATACCCAACATAGATTTTATTTTTAAATTTACAGTGTTGAAAACAAATTTGAGACAAGACCAAGATTAAACAAAAGCATCCTAAGGAATTCACGTAGTAAGTTAAATTATAATAGCAGCAGAAATAGCAATAGCACTTACATTCCTCTCCACAGTGCTTTACAGCCTCTTGAGTGGTTTACAAATGTCAGCATATTGTCCCAACTATCTCAGCCAGCATTTTACTGACTTCAGAAGGATATTAGGCTAAGTCAACTTTGAGTCAATCAGGATCAAACCCCTGGTTGTGGACAGAGGTGGCCTGCAGTACTGCCACCAAGGCTCCTATAATGTGCTTTGACTGATTTTAGCTTTAGTCTATTTGGTGAAGAGTTATGTCACATGATCAGTGAAAACATGGGTCCTACTGACACAACACATCCATTCGGGTTAACTATTAATTATTTAATAATAATGTCCCCTGTTCTGAATAATTAGGTTAATCAGATAGTGGTACTGTTTGTAGAATCCAGAATCCAACCCATCCTCCTCCCTTGGTTACTTCCACCCTTCTATCTTCATTGGAATACTGACAAAGCTTTGGGATGTAAATCAACCCTTCCCCTTTGGCCAAGCTTGCACTAGTGGGGGGTGGGGGAAGCCATAAAATTGCTCTGAGCATTAAGAAACACCAAAATGTGTAACATCTACACACTGTCCCTATATCCTGTTTTCTTCTAATTTGGCAACACCCCTTTCTATTATTCACTTCCATTTGCTACCCCATCGCCTCTCTCTCTCATTTGCACCTACCCTACATTATATTTTCCCTTCATTTCCCCCCCCACTCCCTTAAACCCAGCCCTTGTGGATGGTATTCAAGGCTATTCTAATAAAATGTCAAATGTTAGTTTTCCTCTCCCACTCTTCAACCATTCCCTTTAATCTGGACAGAAAAACAAAACAAAGAAAAGAAAAGGACAGCCACACCTTGGAAGACACAAAGTTTCTTTATTGAGAAGAAACTCAAACCAAAGGATGTAACCTTCCTGCTCTGTTCAAGCCTTACCCTAAGGGATGAGGAGGAGGGGGAAATATGGGAGAATGAGAAGGATAATATGTCAAATGCTAGGAGACTGTGAGGCAGTTGAGAAAGTAACAAGAGAAAAGTTGGACCTAGACAACCAAAAGATAGAAGAGAAGTTAATTAACAGCTATTCTCATAAACAGCAGCCCAGTTCAGGTTTCAAAAAGCTAAGAACTTTTTTAAAAAACATTCCAAGGTGGTTCTGCTTATTGAATTAGACTGGGGAGCTC
>JANHFP010009198.1:4560-16178 GCA_032468135.1 Calamaria suluensis
CTCAGGAGCCAGGCAGGATACAAACAGTGCCGTGTTCCATTTCAATCACCATCACTCCCATTCCTTCCAATTTAAATCATTAGGCATCAAAATCAGTCATCCAGCTCTCCAGCCACACAGAAGAAAAAACACCAGTTCAAAGTTTTTCATGCAGTGCAAGGCGGGGGGGAAACAACCCCCTCCCCCTTCTCCCTCTGCTCTTAAATCTTCAGCCTTCAAATCCCAAAAGTTCAAATTCTCTCCAGGCTCACCATAGAAACAGCTCCAACTCTCTCACCTCTCGCTCCGCTCCTCGAATAGTTGCACTCCTCGGCTCTACCGCTGCAGCACCATGACAGTCGTTGTCTGGTGCCTCCGTGACCTCAGAAGCCTGGGGCGAACCGGGACCAATCGCCAGACGACCTTGTCGCCCAGGGTGCACCCAGAAACCGCCCGTTTGGCAGATGGGCTCTAAAAGCCCATCTGTGCTCCCTTGGAGCCCTCCGGAGTGTCGGGCTGGTGCAGCGAAGCGGGAAGCGGAAGTGAGGCTATGGTTTTTCCAGTTGGAATGTATGGCTGTGAAAGTTGGACAATAAGAAAGGCTGAGTGCCAAAGAATTGAGGCCTTTAAACTTTGGTGCTGGGGAAGACTCCTTATCCTTTTTTAACTTATAAGCCAACCATCTCCAAAGTTTGTTAGCATGTTCAAAATATATTTGTTTAGTAGTTTTCAATATTTGGGCCAATTCCTCCTAGTGTAATAGATTTAATTTATGTTTAACCAAATCTTTCCTCTTTTTTTTTCTTATCAGGGTTTTTTTGTAGATCCTTTTCATACTCCTCTAATTTCTTTTGCAGTTCTTGTTGCTGTTTCTTATTTTCTTTGTTTCTTGTGGCTCCATAAGCTATTGTCAGGCCCCTCACATAGGCTTTTGTTGTGTCCCAAATGTTTTGTAGACTCATGTCCTCATTCAAATTTTCTTTTAGAAATAATCCCAATTCTCTTTCCATCCAATCAATATACTTTCTCTCTCTAATTACCTTTTGAATCATGGTCCATCTTCCTCTTGCCTTCAGATCTCTTTTCCATTTTATCATTATAGGGTTGTGATCTGCCCAACTATTAGTTAATATTTCTATTTTTTCTATATCATTGCTTAATTCTAAATATGTCCATGCCATATCAATCCTAGACCATGAATCGTGTGGGTTTGAGAAGAAAGCATATTGATTTTGGGGGGGGGGGGGTTTCCCCCTCCATATGTCCCTCAATTTCAGTTCTTGCACCATCTTAAAAAAAGAAATTTGCAGCTTTTTCCTTTGTCTTTTATTTTCCTTTTTAGTTATATGGTCTATTTTTGGGTCTACGACCACATTAAAATCTATTAAGCAAATGTTTTCAATTTCTAATTCTATTAATTTTTTATGTAATTTGGAATAAAATTTACCTTGTTCATTTGGTGCATATATGGCTACTAGTATCATCTTTTTTTGTTGCATTATTATTTCCAATACTAAGATTCTTCCATCATCATCCTTGTAAATTTGTCTTGCCGTTAACCAATCTAAAATATATATTTCTACCCCTCTCTTTTTTTGCGGTGCAAGGGCTGTATACAGTTTTCCTAGTTTGGGTACCTCTAATAGGTGTCTCTGTTCATTTCTAAAGTGGGTTTCCTGTAGGCAAATAATATCCATTCCACACTTTTGTAATATTTGAAAAGTCTGTTTTCTTTTAATGTGGGAATTCAAACCGTTTATATTAATTGACAATAATTTTATTTCCTCTACCATCTATTTCTGCTTAACTCTAATTCCTACCTTTGACCTGTTTCTGGCTATGTCACTAACTATGTCTTTCTACCTTCCTTACTCTCCCTCTTTTCTCTCACTGTGTTCTCCTGTACCTCCTTTACCTCCCAACTCTTTCCCTCTCTCCCGACCCCCACCCTCTATCTCTTCCCCTATTGTAATACATTGTTCAAAGAAATCCCTTGCCCTCTCCAAGGTGTCTAATCTAATCTTTCTATCCTGCCAAGTAACCAGGAGCACTTGGATTAGCCATCTAAATCTTACTCTGTATTTGGTTAGTTGAGATGAGAGAAAGTGGTAGTTCTGTCTTTGTTCCCTCACTCTCCTTGGTATCTGCTTGAGGGTTCCTAGTTCTTTCCCCTTGTATACTAGTGTTGTTTCCCGAGTCCTCTTGTATATTTTGTCTCGTTTGTTTTTTGGTGAATCTGACGTTAAGTTCACTTGGTAATTTGTGTTGGTGTGCATAATTCGTATGCACCCTATATAGTTCGTCCATGTCTCTCTGTATGTCTTCTTTTTTTAGTCTCAAATTCTCAGCTAACAAATCAAACAAGACATCCCGGAGGTCTTCCTCTCTTTTTTCCTCGATATTTTGAAATCTCAAGAAGCGTGCCGCCCTGTCCATTTCCATATGTATTATCGTAAGTTTAAGTTCTCGATTTTCCATTTGTCGATTTTCCATTTTTCTTTGTCTCTTCTGGTTTCCTCTCCATCTGTTCTGATTTCTCTTCCACTTTCTTTATCTTTCATTCATTTTGGGTAATCAAGTCTCTAATTTCTTTCATGTTGTTGTCTAATTTTTTGATATCTTCTTTTATCTCCCTCATATTGTGTTTCATTTCATTTTTTAGTTCTTCATGGTTATTTTTATTTCTTCTTGGGTCCCCATCATTATTTCTCTCATCCTGTCTAAAGCTGTTTGTATCGATAGTAAATTTGTGGAGGATCCTGTTTTCTCCCCTCCATCTTCTTTAGATCCTGCTGGTGAGATGGATGTTTGCATGGTTCTCTTTGCTGCCCTGGTCAAAGCCGCTAAATTTGCCATTCCAGACTCGACAAAATCCCACAAGAGACTCAATATGTCAATGAGAAAGTTTCCCTGTAATAGACCACCCTTCTATATTGCTCTATTTTCTTTCCTTCTACAAACTCCCCTTCTCTTCCTCTTTCTTATTTCTACATACAAAATACACAATCTTTATCCTTTATTTATTTAAGTATTATTTGAAATATTCAGATCTCTAATCTTCCTTGCTTATCATACTTATCCCACTTATTGTTATCTGTTTTTAATATCAATCAGAAAGTAGTTAATTAATTGGTATGTAAAATAGTTAAAACAAATAACACACTAGTATGCAATTGAATTTGCAAGATTAAATTTACATTATTTCATTTTCTAGATCCTTTAATTATATCACTAAAAGAAGAATTTAAAAGGATTAAGAAGTGCAGATATATAAGAATAAGAATAGAAAAAGAATTAGTTAATCATCCAGAGAGTAGGGAAGGAGAGAGGGTAGGAAGAAATGACAGAGAGAGTTGAAATTAAACAGTAATCATATCCATTGGCTAATTCTGCAGGAGATGTAAAGGTATCTGGTTAATATCTTCATTGCTTCTTATAGCTAATATGAGGGAAACAATACTGTTATTTAAGGAATAAAGCTGCCAGAAATCAAAGGGATAGTTTGTAGAATAAAAACCCTGGTGTCAATCAAATATCAGGAATGGACAGTTAGTTCTTCTCAAGTAAATGATGATAAACGTTTTACAAATCCCTCGGTTCTAATTCTAATTTCCCTCTGGTCTTAAGATTCCTTTATTTCCTTTGTTTCTTCGTTCCCTTTCCGTTCTGTCCACTTTCCCTTTCTGTTCTCGACTTTCCAACAGCCTTCCTCCAAGATGTCAATTCCTGTTAGAATTGCACTGTCATGCAAGCCACCTAATGCAATTCACCGCTCGTCTCTCCATTCCTTTTCTTTCAACCATGGGGTCTAGTCATTCACCTTTCCTTTCTTTCCAATGTCACAATCTTCTGTTTTGTTTCAATACCAACTGCATTCACTTTGTTTTTTGACCCGATCACCCGCTTTCCACTTTCTCAGGCCCTCATGCTGCTTCCTTCTCTGCCACTGCACTGCTCACCCTCCTCCTTCCAAAGACTCACTCATTAGTTTTCTACTTTCTTTCTCTGGGAAATAGATATTCAGTCCGATCGTCTTGTTCTGTCACAATCCTGACTGATGTTTAGTTGATTCACACTCCTTGCTTCCTTCAATGCTTGTGTGGGGATGCCACGATTTCGGACCCAGCCTTTTAGAGTTTATCTCTTTTAGAGTTGAGATGAGTGCTGTCTCAGAGGACCATCCGCGGTGATGTCTGGAACTGCTCTAATTACAGGTGTCTTAAAAGAATATATTATCTTTTTCTTTGTCTCCTCAGATTACTTCCATCCTTTTGCCCACCCTTCATTTCGGCAGCCCAGAAAGGGAGTGTGTATGTGGGTGCTTAGATAACAACCATTACTGCCTTGTACCAGATTCTCTTATCTCCGTTTCCTTGCTCAGGAATGCTCCTTTTGGGGGCCTCTCCTCCTAGCTGCTTAAGTCAAACAAAACAAGTCTTATTCTCAGGGACTCTGTAGATCATTCATACCAACCCCTTGCCCAAGCAAAATTGAATCTTCACATATATGCATTTCTATTATGATTTATTATATCCTTATTACTAAGTTCTTACACTACATTTATAGGTCCATTTTAAAATATGTTTTATGTATCAATGTCCTCAATACTGCTGCCTGGTAAGCCTTTAATTTATTTTATTTTATTTTAGTGAATTAAGACTTCCAGAGCAAACTTATGTTAGATCACACATATTGTGAAAATCTTGGCTCCACTCATTTAATTTGATGATCAGATGAAGTATCACAAATGTTTATGCTAAGACAAATATTCCTCTTCCCTCAAGAACCATCAGTTCCACAACGCAAAGAGGATAGGAGCATTTACCGGTGACAACCAGAAATATTCCACCAAATTATATTGCATATAGCCCATGCTTAGCCCAAAGACCACATCTGTTACATTATGTCTGCCAAGCATGACCCTAGAGATTCCCACTATGAAGGTCCAAAGTATAACCAGCACTCTCAGAGGGATTGCAAGTACAAGATGATGTAGTATAAATCTGCACACCATGGCGGCTCTGGTAGCATGACCCGAAGGAAAGGAATATTTGTCTACAGATACAGTGGCAAACATATCCATCTTGTTGTGGACTGGGCGTCTTCGTTTCACCAGTCCTTTTACTGCTGCCACGAAAACTAGATCAAGAATCAGAGCTGTGAGATAAGGTAGAGAAACAACTTTCAGATATTTTAAAAAGAAACACTGTAATTACAAAGCTTCAAACCCAACAAATAACAATATTGCCTGTGAATTCACTTTTCAGATGTAGAAATCTTCAAATTACATTATTTTAGGTTTTAGTGAAGTCTATTCAAATAACAGGATTCAGTGTGGCTTTTGCAGCAGCATTGTAGCCTTATAATCATATAATATCTATGGATTTCCATACCTGAGAAATTACACTTCTCAATATTCTGACCCAGGAACTTTATGCATATTTCCACATCTAGGTCAACTTCACCACAATGCTCATTTGTCCAGGTACCTCTGGACTGTCATTATATCTACTAACTAGAAAAAGGGTTGGGTCTTATCAAAACCCAGATGCCTGCATAGTCCCTGCTGACTTTGTGGTTGGGTGAGTCAGCCACCATTTCCCACTCTAGCTATAATTGAAATACAATACAGGAATTTATTTTAACAGGCAGCGCTACAGGTAATCCTCAACTTACAACCACAATTGACTCCATAATTTCTGCTGCTAAGTGAGATATTTGCTAAGTGAATTTTGCCCCATTTTGCAACCTTTCTTGTCATACTTGTTAAGTGAATCTGACTTTCTCATTGACTTTACTTGCCAGAGGGCTACAAATGATCACATGATCCCAGGACACTGCAATCATCATAAATATGAACCAGTTGCCAAGCATCAGAATTTTGATCAGGTGACATGGGGATGCTGCAATGGTTTTAAGTGTGAAAAATGGTCATAAGTCACTTTTTCAGTGCCATTGTAACTTTAAACAGTCATTAAATGAACTGTTGTGGGGACTACCTGTATTAATAGGCTGCTTCTTCCCACCTCTCCCATAGCCTTTTTCTAATGCTGGAATCAACTGCTACCATCACCAGCTCCTCATGTCATGGCAGTTTTGGAAAGCACAGTCTGTTGCTGTTGTCGCTAGTTAAACTGAAGTATCTTGGGACATCATGCCTCTTCTCATTCAGCTCAACCATTTTAAGAGCAGCAGGCCAGGAGGCAATGTAGACTGATATTTAATTTAGGTAATCACCCTGCCTTCTACTCAGTTTTAGAGGACTTTTTAGGTTTGAAATTGTACATTACACAGTTCAAAAGCTTGATGTAGCACATTTCTGAAAATGAGCAAAAAGATTCTGAATGTCTTACAAAATACCAACAGTGCCATAATTTTGGTGCCTGCTGAATTTGGAGTAAAAAATGTCATACAATCCATAATTTAGGGAGATTCCTAACTCAATCTGTAATCTGTAATTATCCTTAGTCTTGATTATCATTGTCCTGTTGTGCTTTCCAAAGCCAATGAGCGATCGACAATACACAACATGTAATTGCACTATTGTGAGGAAATAAACAAAGCAAATGAAGGAGGTTGTGTATAATATGTACCAAGGAATTAGCCAAGAACATTAAAACTATTAATCAAGTCAAACACTGTAGCATATTTTGGAGAAATTGAAATAAGCAGACAAATCTTAAGAAAAGTAGTAGATCCCAGAACCATTTTCTACTGTTTTGCAGCAAATTCATTTTACAGCAAGATGGAAGCCTGAAGTTCTTTAGCAAAAAGATGATTTTTCAATCCTTTTGTAATAAATGTATTAATGAATATGTATTTGAAACACATTCCAGTATTTTAATGGGCTTTCAAAAGTTAAAAAGGTCAGTATTAAATAGCAAAGATTTATTAATTGCATACATATCCACAGTTGTTAAGGATGTCTTCAAGTGTGAAGAGGTGCTATTACTATCTTTACTGTACATTCTTGCCCTAGCATGTGCACACAGGTTAAGGAAAAACCCCAAAGTTCCAGGTTTTTTATGCCATGGTCCAGAAGTAAACAAACTTATCACTAAGGACCTGAAGATTTAGAGAATGAAAAGCAGTTTAGTTCAATATCTGAAAATATATATCCAGGCACTACATTCAACTTTACTGTTGGTGCCATGATGGAAGATCACAACTGAAATACAGCACAGGATTTGGAATAGGATCTGAGGAACTTAATATGTATCCTTGTAAAGTACTTGTTAGGGCCTATATATGCACCAAATAATAATTGTGTCCAAACATAGGCTGAATGTACTCACAGTGCAACAGGAACATACAATGTCCCTTTGGCAAATAATATTTGGAGGGCTGTGGTAACTTTGAACTTTTTGTATTACATATTCCATGCATAGCTTGCATATTATGACACAAAGTACGATTTTAAAATACTTAAATTATTTCACCTGCTGTATTGAATGATTATTTCATTTCCAGATATGCATTTTAGGGCTTTTTGTAAACAGCAGTACTTAGTTTTATTTTAATTAATTCCTAGGTCTTCTGCATTACAGTGTTCAACCAAAGCAGACAAGGCTGTTTTTAAATCAATTTGAATCTGGGAAAACAGTCCATATAAAATAATTTCCACTATTATGAAAACTATCTAAAAAGAAAGTCAAAGGATAGAAAGGTGAAAATATTATTCTTATCTCTATCAGGTCTCTGTGATATTATTCACGTCTTGGGCCAATTATTACAAGAGAAAGAAATAACAAATATAAGGAACAAAACCTCCACTGGGTAAGGCAAAGAAGGCTCTTACCAAGGAGTAGATTGATCAGCACCTCACGACCTGCTGAGCTGCCACTTTTGTAAAGCCCGAACAATGTACCAGTCAGCCAAGGAATTCCATGTCCTGACACCTCTATGACCATCATGAGAGGACGGACACTGCTCCATGCGGAATTCTCTCCAGCACATACACCCAGTAGTTTAGAGGCCCACAAATCAACAGCCAAAAGAGAATGCAGGGCAATACCCCAGAAAGAAGGATTGAGCCTCATACAGTCCTCTTCGGGTAAAGCCTGTTGAGGGCCAGTACTAGTAGTAGAGTCTTTATAATGATACATATTTTCTGGGGATATTGGGTCTCTCTGATTTGTCAATGACAAGAACTCTAGCCTACTGCCATAAACCCGTCTCTCACGTATGCTCTTTGGACTGTTCCTAGGACTTGGCATGATGATGATGATGTATCTGATCTGTGGAAGAAGAAAAAGTTTGTTGCATAAATCCACGTTTCTGTACCTAGAATCATACAGATGGAAGAGGCTATGTAGGCTATCAAGTCCAGCCAAGTACTCTATAGTATATAGGAATCCAAACTATGCTTCCTCTTGAATTCATCCAAAGGGAAGCTGACACACTAAACAATTGTTGAACTACTCTTACTATTAGCAAAAGGTTTTTTCCCCTAACATTCATTACAACTGGTATCTGCCTTCTTGTAACTTAAATTCATTATTCCATGATTTATAGAAATGAAAATGACATCCTTTCAAGTGGACATATGGACAGCATCATTATAGGTGATCCTCAATTAATGATCACTCATTCACCAAACACTGAAAATTGTGAAGGAGCAAATTTGAACAAATAGTATCTATGAATGGTCCTCAATGTTCTGGCCATTTCAGCACCTTCAATCGTGTGATCATGATATGGGTACTCAGTAGCCAGCGTAGATTTCTGACTGTTGCAGTGTCCCCCAGTCACATGATTACAATTTGCAACCTTCCCTTTCGGCTTCCGATAAGCAAAGTCAATGGGGAAACCAGCAGGAAGTCAGATGTTGCGCTCATACAAGGTCCTTGTTTGATGACTTTCATAATCCTTGCAATTGGGGAATGCTGGAAAATTAATTGCTATGCAGCATGGTCAAATTATTTCACACTTTACAATCACCTCACTTAGTGATTGAACTCGGGTCTGAATTACAATTATTTAGCGAGGACTACCTGTACACCCACTTTTGTCACTTTTTCTCCAGATCAAATACCTAGCTCCTTTAATTTATCCACATAGGATATAGTCCAGTCCCTTACATTAGTAGTTTCCACAGTGGGCGGTACTGCTTCCTGGGTGGTGCTAAGAAGCAAGGTAGGGGTTGCAGGGGGGTGCTAAGAGGCAAGGGGTGTGGCACATGCGGGCCGAATCAAAGAGTGGTGGCAACACCCAGCTCTTTCTTCTCCCCAAGGTGCGGGGATTCCCTGGTGGCTCCCACACTCCACTGCACACCAAGGAACAGGTGAGGGGTGCAGAAGCTCCGCACTGTAGCCAAGCCCCCCCCCCCAGTACCCTGTTGAACAGCTGAGAGGTGCAGGGCTTTTCATTACCACCCACGCCATCCGAAATGTGCCAGGCTCCAGCAGTTTGGTGCAGGGGTTCCCTGACTGCCCACGCCATCCTGGTTGATTTGGGAGGTAGCTGCTGGTGTCAGTGCTGCTGCCAGTGTCCGTCCCCCCCTCCTGTGTGCCTTCCCCCATTGTTGTGAGCCCGTGGCTTGGGCTCGATAGACAATGAGAGAAAGAGAATGAGAGAAAGAGGGGGTAGATAGAGAATGCGAAAGAGTGGGAGAGAGAAAGAGGGAGAGACAGAGAATGAGAGTGGGAGTGAGAGAGTAGAAGAAAGTGGTAGAGAAAGAGGGGAAGAGAATGAGAAATGGGGGACAGAATGAGAAAGGGGGAGAAAGAGGGAGAGCTACAGTGAATGAGAAAGAGTGGTAGAGAGAGAGGGGGAGACAGAGGATGAGAAAGAGAATGAGAAAGGGGGGAGAGAGAATGAGAAAGAAGGGTAGAGAGAGAGAGACGGGGAGAGACAGAGAGGATGAGAAAGAGGAAGAGGAAGAGAGAAAGAATGAAAGAGTGGGAAAGGGGGAGATAGAGGGGGAGAGACAGAGGAGAAAGGGAGAGGAGATAATGAGAGAAACAGAGGGAGGAGAGAGAGAGATCAGACAGACAAAGGGGGAGAAAATGAAAGAGAATCAGAGAGGAAGAAAATGAGAAAGAGAATCACTCACTCATTAGTGCTCATGGGATTTAAAATTATGAACTTGGTGGTTCCCGAGATCCAAAAGGTTGGGGGCTCTTGTTGTAGCGAGTTACCAGAGTGAGCCACTCGTTCCCCTCAGCCAGCTGAAAAGGTTTTGGAACCACTGCCCTAGATCAGTGGTCGGCAAAGTGCAGCTCGCGAGCCGCATGCGGCTCTTTGGCCTCTTCACTGTGGCTCTTTCATGTGTGGGCAGTGCAGTGGTGGACTGCTCCCTGTTCGGACCACTTTGCATGATCCGATTCCCTTCCCCCAGCACTGGAGTGATTTTTATTTTTTATTTTATTTTTTTCATAACAGAATGTGCCTTCCTCCCACCTCCCCAGGAAAACAGAGCAGAGGGACGGGACGTCCGGGTTGGGTAGGCTCTACGCCGCCGCGTCTGTGCCAGAGCTCTGCCTGGCACAAACGAATTTGGATCGAGGAAGACTCGTAAAAGGGTGAGTGGGGTCCAGTGAAGACCTGCTCCTGGAAGGGGAATATCTGGGGAATGTGGTGATAGGCGCTAAACCGCGTTCCGATAAGAAGATCCCCAAGCTTTCAGATCCAAAGAAAATCGGCCGTCATTTTGAGGCCGATCTAAGACGTACCGCCCCCACCAAGGCAACAAGGAAGAAGAAGAAAAGAACAACTGAATATCAACATAAGTGTCTTGATTTGAACTTCTCCTAATATATAACTATCGGAGAGTTGCTAAAGAAAGTCTTTGCGGAAGGAAAAAAGAAAGCGCTATTTATATTGGCAAAGCGAAGCACGGAGGACTGATCGTTAAGGATTGTATGCTGCAGCGGGCGAAGTGAGGGAGGAGGAAGAAAGAAAGATTTGAAAGTAGTTGAAGGAGGTGTAGGTTGGAAAAGACTCGAGTGATTGATTGATTGGATTGGTGAGAGGCAAGAGGCAAGAGAGAGCCGTAGTGAAAAGTGACGAAAGAAGCAATAAAGACAGAGAAATTGTGACAGACACCATTGGTGCCGATCGGAGCACACAGTAAAATTGAGGAAAAAAAGGGCGCAGATCGAAAGAACAGAATTCAAGACCGCCGTGAGACATCGGAGAGATCGGAGAGATTGGAGATCGGAGACCGTTGTGTGGAGAGTGAAGTGAAATTGGTGAGAGAAGAAAAGTACGGAGATCGGCAGAACATGAATTTGGTGGAGATCGTGGAGACTGGAAGTGGAGAACGTCGCGGGAGCATAATTTGCAAGTCACTCGGGGGTTGCAATTTGTATTGATAGAAGGTGGTGAAGGGCAAGTGGAAAAGAAAGAAGAAGGAAGGAGTCTGCATTGGAGAAGAAGTGGAAGGGAAAAGAGAAGAGAGAATAGAGGGAAGTGCTGCACATATAAACCTATTGATTGGAGAGGCTGGTGGAACGGCAAGAACAATAAAAAAAAGATAGAATGTGAAGTATTCTTTTTTTTGCCTTGCTATCCAACTTCCTGATTATATTAATTGATGAAATGATTGTTGATTGTTGGAAAAAAAATTGATTAAGTTAAGTACTGGATGAATTTATTGAAGTATTAATGAATTAATTGTGAGATTTATTAACCCTGAA
>JANHFP010009203.1:0-11640 GCA_032468135.1 Calamaria suluensis
TTATTATTATTATTATTATTATTATTATTATTATTATTATTATAGAGGCCTGCCAGAACTGGTTCCTCTATCCTGCCATGTTCACCTGTTTTTTTGGCATAGCTTAGCACTTGCCTGCCTCTCCCTCCTCTGATCTCTTGCCCTCCAATGAAGGCATTGGAGTGGGGAGGCCTCAGTGTTTACTGGGGGGCAGGGGAGAGGTCTATTAGTGGCTCAGTTTGGAAACTGGCTACTGAAAGTCCTACCTTTGGCCTTGGGAAGCCTGGTTCTCTTCATATAGGGCTTGTCCTAATTGCGCCTCCATTTGAGATTACTGTGAGGCCCTTTATGTGTATTTCACCTGAAGCTGCTGCAGAAGATGTCAACTGTGGGTGGTTTGCTGCTCTGCTAAACCTTCTGCACTGGCTGCCCAGGAGCCCCAAAGCCACGTTTAGACTTCATTTTGGGGGGGAGGAAAAAGGTCATAAACAAAGGGATCAGAAGTGATGACAGGCTCAGTTCATCATTGATGCAGGCTCAGTTCATCAGAGATGAGATTGCCCTGCTGTTTGGGCTGTAACGTCCACAATTCTCTTCATGATTATTTGCAAGGGAGCCTTGTCCCTTTCCACTGGAATACTGACCAATGCATAAGCATCAGTAGTGGGTTTAAAATCCTGTCGCTACCACACGTGTACGATGCTTCTGCGGATGCACAGAGATGTCTGGGCGTGTGGGTGGAGCCTTCCGATGCTACGCATTCACCCAATCAGGGTGAACTGGTAGTAACCCACCACTGATAAGCATCTTAAAGAAAGCAAGTGATTCTTTTGAGTGAAATTCTGTGATGACAGGAACCAGCTATTCCTGGACAACTGTTCCTAGAAAGGACAGCACATGGATGTTAGGTGACTGTTCAGTTTGAGCCCTCTATTTTCATCTGGACGTAGTGGAATAATCCAGAAATTTAATTCTCTTTACATCCTGTCCCATTTTTGCATCATCCATCTCTTGTCAGTGATTAACTGGACAAATTGTGCTTAGAAAGATTTTGTGAGCAAAACACATGTTGTATTGCAAGGGAGTTTGTCTGTTCTGTGCCTGTTTCTTTTTCTGATGTACACATGCATGCTCTGTTTTCTAGTTATTTTTGCAAACTCCCGAAGTAGGCCAGGAGGCTTCAGAGAAGAACCAGGAAGGAACCAAAGACCTCCTGTGGTGTGCAGAGTCAGAGGAGCCACACGTGACAGGCGTGGAAGAAGTAAGCCCCCCTGCCCCTCTGCCGCTGAGGACAGGGGTTGCTCTTCCTCAAGGGTTTTTCTTAGGCAGTGTCCATTCTTCTCCTTGGGGCTGGGTCAGGGAGCCTTCGGGACCTTTCTCAGCTGGCCAGAGGCTCTACTTTCATTCTTGGCTTTCTGCTCATGATCTGAATAAGTCCAGAGACAAGGTAGGGTTTGTTACCCTTGTATTAAAAATGTAGAAGTTTATTAGGAATTGTTGAGCTTCACCAAGAAATAATCAAAATATGGAAAAAGGCCCTTGAGTCAAACGCCCTGTTGTGTGCGGGAATCCAGAAAGTGTGTTATTACTGATTTTCCTGTCAATATTTATTATAATCTTTTTCTGATTTATTTATTTCTACAAGGTGTATGTTTTCCTTACTTCAGATTTTTCATCTTCAACCACTACAGGATAACCTTTCAAAGCCCTTCAACCAAGTACATTGCTGCAAGTTTTGTAAGGGCTGCAGCACTCCAGAAAACTATAGTGCGAGCAACAATATCCACCTCATTTTTATAGCCACTCCCTCCTTTGCAGTCTCCTCCCATTCCATCCAAAGAATACCCTCAAGGTCAATGGGGATACCATGGAGAACCAAACTTCACAGGCTTTGGGGCCATCTTTTATGAGAACTGTTGCTTGCACACATTTAGCATTACTTTTACAGTAGCATAATTTCCTTGAGGACTGGAAAAATTGCATTATCGGTAGATTATTTGTGGTTTGAGGTTGAACTGTGGTCCTTGGTGCTCCCTGGGTTTGAAAAGTCCGAAGAAAAACCATTAAGCACAGAGAGCACCAAGAACCCCACAAACTTCATTATTCTTGCCATGGCCCATTGATCTGTCTTTCTCTGTTTCTCTGTTAGCACCATCTCTCAGAAGGAAAAAAAAATGCTTGGTTTGTGCCTTGGTTTTGCCCATTTGTGCTGCTTTGTGCCTTGGTTTTGCCCATTTGTTCAAACAGCAATGTTAGGAAACTCAAAATTCTGGAAGGAAAGGGAGGCCTTAACAGGTATCCAGCATTGCCCACTTATGGGCAGCAGAGCTAGCAATCCTGGGGCACCTACCAGTGGAACAGTGACTCTTCTTTCCTTGCTCAATCAGGTTTTTGACATCCTGCCACTATATGGAACATTGCAGCCAAATGAGACCCAGCAAATGTCATTTACTTTCTACGGCCATGCCAACATCGTTGCTTGTGTCAAAGCACTCTGTGAAGTAGAGGGAGGCCCCACCTATGAAATTCTGCTGAGGGGTGAAGCCTCACTTGTTCACTATATGTTTGACCAAAACGAAATTGATTATGGGCTCCAGGTAAGTCTGATGTGCTGTTTGTTTATTGAATGAACACATACACAAAATGCTGTTGAGCTCTCAATCCTCTTTTGCATCTCCTCTTTTTCATCATACTGTGACAATCCCGCACAAACCAATTAGCAGGAATCCCCTCAAACAAACATAGGCCACAGGTACAAAAGCAATTTGTCCTTTTATTGGAAGTTAACATCACTTCTTGGAACAGCGCACTTCAATCTCTTGCCAACAGGAGTTGTGGCTGCATTCCAGAGGCCAATTAAAGTCTTATCAATGCACAGATAAATCTGGTTACTCATGGAACAGAAATGAAGCAGAAGCTCAGACCGAATGGAACAAGTTGACCCCAGCAGAAGCCAATCCGTATCATCTGCCTTATAAAGCCTCCACTTATCTCTTACTCTCGAGTAACCTTTCCTTATACCTCTTGTCCCTGCGTCTCTCTCTGGCGTCCACTGGGGGTGCTGTTTCTTCTTCAGAGCTATCACTCTCTCCCTCCACCCCCAGCTCCCTAGACTCTGTCAGAGCCTGCTCTGCTTCCGAGCCTAATTGCTCCGCACTTCTCTCTGCCAGCTGTTCCGCCTCATCCTCTGAGTCGGACGCTGGCAGAGGCATGATACATACTTCCTTTTATTCTCTAGAACAGCGGCCTCCAACATTTTGAGCACCAGGGACCAATTCCGTGGAGACAGTTGTTTCCATGGCCTGGAGGGGCCGTGGTTTCGCTTGCTGCCTGCATCTTGCGGACGGGGCTTTGCTTGTTGCATGGTCTGGCCCCGGTTGCTGGCAGGCTGTGGACTGGTGCCGGTGCATGGGATGCCTGCTCTAGAAGTCATCCTTCAGGCACAGTCTTTACATAAACACATGTTCTCAAATGAAGTCCTGTGTTTGGCCTAGGTCTCAGCATTTTATGAGGATTTCTGAAGGACTGGCCTGTAATGTCATAGAAAACTTTCCAGGCTGGAATGATCTGGCATTGGTTCTCTGCTCTTAGAAATGTTCCTGACTGATGGGAGGGAATATCCAATTGTATTTTATTCTAATGGGCTTACTAGAGCATCTGCCAGGATGTTCCTATTCTCCCTGCAGCTCATCCCAGCCAGAAGGAGGTGGGGAGAAAAGGTTTCAGAAGGGACCCTCCCTAATTTTCAGTGAGGGACGGGAGGGGAGCATCTGTGAATATGCAGAAATGCCAGAACTTGCATGTAAATCTAAAAACATATTTATATGTTAGCGAACTAAATAAAACGTTTTTATGTTTTTTCCAGAGGTAAAAATTGAAACAGTTTGAATACTGGATGAGTTTATGCTAGTTAAAAGTTTGGCCATATTTCTTGGAATGATGCTGCTTGAACATCATTGCTGAATAACATTTTCATCACTTTGGGTTCCCCTCTCAACCCGTGGGTTAACTCACTTATGCATTGATCCATATGCCCATTGAATGTTTCTAACATTGAACCATGGTGTATGTCTAGTAAAAGAAATCCCTCCCAGCTTGCCCGGTGAAGAGTTGTGAGGGAATTAGAAAGGGGACTTCAGCCAAAAAGCATGTGCTGTTTCACGTTAGAATCACCTTGTTTCTGGTCTAAGACTGTAATAGTAAAATTGATTAATTGATTGATTAGAATTGCCCGCTTGTCTCCTACTAAGCCCTTTGACTACATCTGTATGACTGAGATCATTCTGAAAAACAAAGGAAAAGTTGGATTTGAATACTCCGTGCTTGATGCCATCCAGGCCTCAGCTGACAACCCTCCCCCTGGTGTGCCACTGATACTACCCGCCACTGTAAGTAATATTGAAGGAGGCTAATGGGTGTGTGTGTTTAAGATTAATTTCTTGGTGACTTTGGAATGCTGATCTATACAAAAAAAATGTAGAAGGCAAGCAGATTTCCTGTGAACTCGCTTCCTTGGCTTCATAGCCACTGACTCCCAGCTTCTAAGTGCTGCCATCAGAGTGATCAGAATGTCAGGATGTCCTGAGAGCTTCAGAGAGTAAGCAAGAGGACCATAATAGAGATATGCCAGATATGTTTCAAGGGCAATGAGGAATGAAACATATTTTAAGTTTAAAAGAACACATAGCATTCAGCAGCTCAGACACTTCCTTGATTCATAGAAGTATAATAAAGGGGAAGGCGTACAGCATAATCAGATTTTGTTGATATAGTTGATGTCGAATTGAATCAGAATAGAGCTGGAAGGTCTGCCTGTTGGCAGACGGGCAGACCAAATTGATGGGCATTGGATGGCTCATCAAAATTGATGAGACTAGACTGTGGTTCCTGCCTCATTTGATACCTTTGCAACTATCTCTGTACTCTGGAACAAACATTTGGGTATCATTGGGAGCTGTGAAAGCCAAGGAAAGATTGCTGGGATTTTTGTGCAAATGGTGAAGAGTTTCATCTTTCTGATTTTTCCATCTTCTAGAATTATATTGACTCAGGAAAGGAGCAAATATTGAAGGTCTATTACTTACCAGGAGTTCCAGAGGTCTTTCAGAGAACCTTCCAAATACAGGTGGCTCACCTGGAACCAGATAGTATCACTCTGAAAGGACAGGGAGTTTTCCCTAGAATTTGCTTGGATCTTCCCAGAAATATTCGCGGTAAGAATATTCTTCCCATGAAACTAATATAGCTGAAAAATATAAATTCATTCCTTCACAAATATTCACCAGCAGTGTGCATCAAACATTTTTTTTTGTTTTGGGTTTCAAACAACCACCTTTTAATTGATAATTCTATCTAAAGAGAACTCAAAGTCCTTGTGGTCTTGGTTTTCATACTGGGATGCCCAAATATCTTTTTCATACTAGAATCACAGATATTGGCTAAAAGGGTTAGTTTTAAATACTGCTTTCCTTTCCTGAGAATATTTCAATATTTTTCTTAAAATCATGCTCTTGACCAAAGTATCTGCAGGTGCATGAAAAATATTAGCTAGCCATTTTTGCCTCAACCATATATAAACAGCAAAATTTGATAAGCATGAGCCCATTCAAAAGCAATGACTTTCAGCGCTGTATTTGTTTTTTAAAAGGAGTCTTGCTAGTTAATTCTGGTGTGCAAGACAACATTTGTAGCAAAGAAAAATGCATTTGCAGTTGTCAGACTTAAAAACAAGTGTCCTGTATTTAAATAAACAAGCTCAATATCAAAACACAAGAGTATAAATAGAACCCTTCCAACCAAACTAACATCATAGGCTTTTAATTTTGAATGAAAATTTTATTTAGTTTTATTATTTAGATAAATCCAGCTTTCAGTCAATACATGATTTTAAGGCAACTTCCAAGAATTAAAAATGCAAAATATAGAACATAAACATTTGTGTAGTTAAAATTAAGAGTGAAAATTAAAATCAGCATCCATAAATAATTAACCATCAAAACATTTGTGAAAAGAGGTGTTTTTTCTATGTTCCCACTATATTGAAAAATAGGGGGAGGAAGAGCTCACTTTCTTGGAAAAAAAAATATTCTAAAGCATGGGAAATCAATATCCTCAGGATACAACCATGAAATGCTCAACCATCCAAATGCAAAGTAGCAAAGGAGCCAAATTAGACCATTGGTATTGTTAAATGAATAGGGACGTGGTGGCTCAGCAGGTTAGACAACTGAGCTTGTTAAATGGAAGGTTGGCAGTTCAGCGGTTCAAATCCCTAGTGCCGCATAATGGAGTGAGCTCCCGTTGCTTGTCCCAGCTTCTGCCAACCTAGCAGTTTTGAAAGCACATAAAAAATACAAATACAAGACCACAGAGACGTCTTTGGATGAGTACCGCCCCTTAGACTCAGAAACGACTAGCACATATGTGTGAGGGAACCTTTACCTTTACCTTATTGTTAAATGCACCCTCCTTCAACGAAGAATGGCAGATGCATGGGTCTGACACTCTTTCAAGTGCATTTCTCAGTTCAAAATGCTTGACTTTCCTGCTTTACGTAGGAAATGAGCGGTACAGCCTCCTCCTGAAAGAAGTGAAGCAGCAACTAGAACAGGAAACGCAGAAAGATTTCAGCAGTAATTCTGAAGCATTGGCCCCTGAACCACCTGTGGAAGAACTCTTCACCATGGTAAGATGAACAGCTCTCCCATCTGACTGTCAGCTGGACTGGGTGGAGGCGCTACGGTGGAATTGAGCCCCGAGGAGCAATCACACTCCTGCAGGACACAACCATCTCAGAGAGTGGAACCAAAGGCCAGTGCTTGGGGGGCGGGGGCGCTATATCCTGATCTGGGTGAGGTCAGGATGCAAGAGTAGAAGTCCAATACGTGCTAGAGTTGTTGACTCTTCCTGATTTCTTTAGCTCGACACGCAAGTGCAGATGGAATTGGAAAGGCTGCTTGTTCAAGAGCACTCTCTGGAGCAGCAGAAGCTACTGGCCTCCGTTTCAGCAGACGACCCGGTTGCCTGTCAGCGAGCTCGCCGGAAACTGGTCAAGTTAGTGCATATAGCTTCTTTCTAGTCCAAGAGGATGGGCTGCCAGGAGTTTTCTCAGGGAGTCATCAACAAAATGCATGCTCCAAAATCAAACCTGTTCACTTGGTCTTTTAGGCCTCTCTTTACCAGGGTGACACACTGTCTAGCCTGAGGGGCTAGCTATGGTTTTCTCTTATCTAGGCTGAATGAATGCTTATGAAAAGATTTCTGTGCATGAAGATACAAGGGAAGGGTGCTAATGAGAGATAATGCAAACCCCCATGCGAAACAGATGAGTTAGCAAAGCCCTTGTGAAGAGATTCCAGTAATCCTTCTACATGTGAATAAAATGAGTCGGATTGTCTCCATATTCATCTTTATTAGGAACTAGGTAACTGGCATCCCTTAGTCCTTGTTGGGAACTGAATTTTCCCACTCAAACCCAGATATACATTCCTTTCTCAAATCAAAAACTCCACCCATTGTAGTCACACTCTCCAATCCCAAGTAATACATTGAAACCACACCTAAATATGTCTTCTCCTCTGATTAACAGTAACACACATCACATAATTATAACCACTCCCCAATTCTTAAAGTGGCAGCTTGAAAATTTATTTCCAAATACCGTTTTCAAAGCTGACACAGGGCTGTAAAGGTAATAACCAACACCCTGAATTGAACCCAGAAACAAACTAGCAACCAATTAAGCTCATAGAGTACTGGTGTAGCATGTGACACTCTAGGGGCCCAATGAACTGCCTGCACTGCTGCAATCTGCGCCAGTTGAAGTTTCCAAATGCTTTTCAAGGATAGCCCCATAGTGCATTGCAGTAGTCCAGGCATGAGATCAGAGGTGGGATTCAGCAGGTCCTGACCAGTTCTGGAGAATCGCTAGCAGAAATTTTGAGTAGTTTGGAGAACCGGTAGTAAAAATTCTGAAATTTTTCTGAAAATCCCCTGCCCCCATCTATTCTCTGCCTCCCAGGTCCCAGCTGATTGGGAGGAAATGGGGATTTTGCAGTATCCTTCCTGTGGAGTGGAGTGGGGTGGGAATGGGGATTTTACAGTATTCTTCTCCTGCCATGCCCACCAAGCCACACCCACAGAACCAGTAATAATTTTTTTTGAAACCCACCACTGTATGAGATGACCAGGGCTTGAGTGAGTGCAATGCATGCTCCTGATCTACAAAAGCCACAATTGGCATTCAAGTTGTGAAAAAGCTTTCCTAGCCACTGTGATGACCCAATTACAGAAAAGAATGCACTCTGTTCTTAACAAAAGTCTTTATTTAAACATCAAACCCAGGTCCCCCAAAGTCTCTGATAAAGTTTGTTTTCTTCAGCATGAATCAGAAAATACATAGACCTCAAATTGGCTGACTTCAGGTAAGATAACTCACAGTTTTAGTAGAAAGAATTGCTCAGGAGATAAACCAAAATTCTTCAGCTGATAATTTTTTCAAACTTGGCCAAGAAACAAGAATGTCATGAACCACAATTGGATAACTCAGAATAATTCAGCTTTGACTCCAGCAAGTTATCGATTTGGTCTGTCTGAGGTGGTGCAATCCCATACGGAACTAAATTAAAGTACCAGATCTTGAAGCTCCATATACCCAAAGTCATTTGGTCTTCCCAGGATTCAGCTGAAGTGTGTTGTTTCCCTATCCAGGCCTTTACAGTCTCCAGGCACCACAAGAGTGCAGTGACAGCATCACTTGGATCACCAGGGGTGGAGATACAAAGTTGAATATTGTGATGTATGTGCATGTGTGTCCGAAAGGCTCCACTCTGGTCTGCACATAGCGTGCAAAAATACTTATATATACAATATATTTATTGGCTAATAGATGAAATAAAATAAAGAGAACTACCAGCCTACAGCCTTTGTCTTGTAGTTAGAACGTAACCAAATAAAAAGATTGTAGCTTCATATGGTTTTAACTCCATTCTTTGCCCAAATCTAACACTGGTGATGAAGGTGGGATCAAATGGAAACTGAAGCCGCTTAAATGATTCGTGAATCAGGAACCACATACAATGAGCACCAAAGTCTGCGGCAATCCAGAGCACACAGACAACTTGGAGATGGCTCATTCCATTCAACCCTGCAATGGATTCATATATTGTCCAATTTCAGTGCACCCTGGAAGGTAACGACCTCAACGACATCACAGACAATCAGAAAAAAGCAATGTTCCTGAGCTACTGCAGAAAAGAAATGTGTGAGATGGCCAGATATATGCAAGCTCTACTTGCTCCACAACCGATACAGACGGCATCCTGGACCACTCTACAAGAAAAACCACAGAAATTTTACACACCTAGGCCATCCCAAATTGTTCGAGGGCATGCATTCTATCACTGGAACCAAGCAGAAGATGAATCCATTAACGGCTACTTAACTGTACTCCAAATGGCAGCATTAGATTTTGAATTCTGAGATTTAGACAAGGCTCTGATGGACCAGCTGGTTTGTGGTTTGAAAGATATTAAACTTCAGCGGTACTTCCTCACCAAGCACAATCTCATACTAAATACGGTGATAGAAGAAGCCGTAGCGACTTCATTTCTGGTCGTCACCACAGCTGGACCTATAAGAGACATTGTCCATTCCTTGGATCCATTCTTTTTCTGCCAGTGGGCTCTTAAAGGGCCAATGCCACCTTGAAGGGGTGGCTACTGAAGGGGTGACTTTTTGAGGGGTGCGTGCTGATGGCAGTCAGCCTGAAGAACTCAAAAAGCCCTAGGAACTGATGGAAGAAGGGCAGATGGTGAGTTTGCCACTTGCTGCCACCATTGCCAGCGGGTGTATGAAGTCGAAAAAGAAAAGTGGACTTTGACAGCAGATTGTGGATTTGGGTGAGACATTGTTCTCTTTTCAGGTAATGTGGAATTTGCTCCTAGAGCAAATTCACCTTTCACTTTTCAAGTAAATTGAAAGCCTGAAGGGGAGGAGGGATTTTTTCTCCTCCTCAGGAAGCGGTGGTTTAAGTTTTTTCTTCTTCTTCTGGACCTTTTGAAGGAGGAAATAAAATGGACTTTAATTCTGTTCTAAGCCTGAAAAGCAAAAAAAACCCTCTGGATATCTCTAACAATTCTTTAACAATTATTGTGGACATTCTCCCTTTGTCTGGAAGGGCTGGGGTGCTTCAGTTCTTTCATTTTTCTTTTTCCCTGGCAAAACTCTCCATCTTGGGTTTTTTTTAAGCTTATCAGATGTTTTGAAAATCTCCAGCTGCTGTTTCTGTTAAGTGGGAGACTTGATCCAAAGCCCAGAAATATAGCTCTGATAGTTTTGGGATTTAAAAACTTTGGATAAAACATGAACTGGATTATAAATTGGAGGTCTAAAAAGAGCATTTTTCTCTCTCTGCTCTATGGACTACCTTTATATTTCTCTTTGGTTTGGATTTACTCTTTGTGGCTGGAATTTGGACTGTTCCCATTCTATTTGGATCTACTTGGAAGAAAAGACACTGTAAGGTTTGGAGTATTTGTGGAAACATTTCTCTCCCTGTTGGCCTATTGCTCTTCTCTCTGGTCTGATATTTTATTTTTTTTATCTTTCTTAGCTTGGCTTTATATTGGCCGGGCTGGTCTGTGGATTATAATTGGAACTATAGAAGAGGAGAAAATGCTCAATTGGGCAAAGAAAGTGAAAAAGCCAGCCTCAGCACTTTGTTCAGACTCACAAGCCCAACCCCACAAAAATCAGGTGCTACACATTTACAACACAAAAAGGTGACACCAATGTCGAAAGATATGGAAGCAATATTACAAGTGATTGCAGACTCAAAAAAAGTGATTGCAGACTTGAAAAATGAATTGAAAATCCTTATGAAAGAGGACTTTGCTAAAATTAACCAAAAATTTGAAGAACTTCAATAAACCATAACAGGCAGCCAACAAAGAAGATAGAAGACAAGTTGGAGGAGGAAAATCAGAGACTAGATCAACTTCAGCAAGAAAACTAGAAATTAACTCACACAAATATGGAACTGGAAGATAAAATGGTGATGGCAGAGATGGAGAGAGCATGATTCTTCTTGAGATTCCAAAATGTCATTGAAGAAAAAGATGAAAATTTGTTGGAGATTACGAGTAACATACTTGCAGAGGTAATTGGAGTGGAAGTAGACCAAATGAAATGGGAATTTGATCAATTTTTTAGAGTCAACTCAAGCTATGCTAAGAAAAATAATGTACCAAAGAGAAATCCAGATAAGATTACTTAAAAGAGCAACAAGAGGTCAAATTCTGAGAGCATTAAGAGACTGAAAACTGAAATATAAAGAAAAAGAGCTTATAGTCCTCAAACAGATCTCGAGAAAAATCAAGGAGTCCAGAAGAAATTATCAATTTCTAACAATATAAACTCCAGATGAAAAGAATAATTTTAGATGGGTGATTCCAGGAGGATTACTAATCTTTTGAGGTGAGAAAAAAATTGATTGACCAATAGATTTGAAGTGGAGATATTCTACAAATACCATAAAGCACTTTTGGAGGAAGAAGGAAAGGAACACAAGAAGGAGGAGTCCTTCTTATAGAGTAAGAGCATTTGCCGATGATTTGGTGGTCACCCTGACGCAACCAAGTATATCTGCGGTAGGATTAAAGG
>JANHFP010009207.1:14546-24964 GCA_032468135.1 Calamaria suluensis
CCAGAAGATCAGTAATCCCTCTGGCATTAACCACCTGAACATGATCCCTTTCAGATACCGCTTGTTAGAAAGAAAAAAGTATTTTCTTCCGTGGGATCTGCTTCAGAATATTAATTATTATTTATTATTATTATTATTTATTAAATTTATATACCGCCCCTCTCCTCGCGACTCGGGCCGGTGTACAGCCAATAAAATTTCAAATACAGGTTATACACAAGATTAATTAAAATAAAGATAGTAAACCTGGTTAAAGGGGTTTCAATAGGAAGTAGATAAAAAAAACTATGGATGGTATTTTTTTCTTCCCTTTGGGTAAAGTTTCTTAAATTTAGGGCTAGACATTGGGAGGGGGGGAAAACCAGGATTATTCAAAAGAGCCACAGATTAAAAATGGAATGCTAGCAGGGAAGATTAAAAAGGATCAGGAGGGCTAGTGGGCATTTTCTTCAAATTATTCCTCTTACTCACTTCTCTAGCCTGCAGTCCAAGAATACGGAGATCCCTTATAGCCGTGGTGACGAACCTATGGCACGGGTGCCACGGGTGGCATGTGGAGACATATTGGTGGGCACACGAGTTCAGCTCTGGTGTGCATGCACGTGCCAGCCAACTGATTTTCAGGCCTCCTGGTCCCACCGGAAGTCAGCAAAAGGGCAGGTTCCGGCCTTGAGAGGGCCTCCGGGAGGAGGTGGGGAAGGCCAATTTTGCCCTCCCCAGGCTCCTAGAAAGGCTCTGGTGCCTAGGGAAAGCAAAAAATGGGCCTACTGGGCCCACCGTGCCAACACATGCCAAAAGTGGGGCTCGTGTGGGGAATCACGCATGCGTGGGCGATGCTGTGCATAGAATTATGGGTGTGGGCACATGTGCATGTGCACCCCCCCTGCCCTTCCACTTTTGGCACACAATGTCAAAAAGGTTAGCCATCACTGCCTTATAGTGTGATTTAAAACTTTTCATCCTTTCGCTTCCCCGTCCTAGTTTTTCTCTTACGCAGGACTGATCAGTAGTATTTAGGAACTAACACGGTTTCTATGAACAAACAGATGGTGCGGGGGGAAAATATGGCTCTTGTTTAGCTGGAGAGCAACTTCAAGTATTATGAAACACCTATAGACTTTTTTTTAAAAAGGGAAACATTTAACATCTTGCTCGAGAAAAATACCCCAAGTGTTATTTGGTGCCAAAGAGAAGAACATGTATCAAAGCAGGCAGAGGTTTGTTTCAATAGCTACAGCATTTTCTATCTTTGCACCTTCCTCCTAATTATGTCTCCTTGCCAGCATGATAGGTTAGCACAGAACATAATTGTTTACTAATAAATATTTCAGCTGGAATGAGCCCAAGTATATCATTTTTGAAAACACCTGAACACTCCTTTTGTCTTCCTTCAGTGTGTTGGTGTACAAGGTAAGGTTCTGAAAACAACAAAGAGAATAAACCTTGAGGGAGATATAGAAGATGTTACCAAAGCAGTAAGGCGTGAAACAAACCTTAAGTCCACAATGATCACCTCTCTAATAAACAGGAGTATAAGAAGGGACTTCCAACTTACTATAAAAAAGGTACAGGTTTCCCTCCCACATATGTGCTAGTCATTTCCGACTCTAGGGGGCGGTGGTCATCTATGTTTCAAAGCCGAAGAGCCAGCACTGTCCAAAGACGTCTCTGTGGTCATGTGGCCGGCATGACTAAAGCACGGAACACCTTCCCACCAATGGTGGTCCTTATTTTTTCTTCTTGCATTTTTACGTGCTTTTGAAGCTGCTAGGTTGGCAGAAGCTGGGACAAGTAACGGCAGCTCACCCCATTACACGGCACTAGGGATTCGAACTGCCGAACTGCCGACCTTCCGATCGACAAGCCCAGCTGCCTTACCCGCTGAGCCACCGTGTCCCTCAACTTACTATAGCCACTCTCAATAAAAGCAGATTTCAGCCTTCCTATAGGCTGAAATGATTTTCTGCTCTAATGTACCTGGTTAGGCTGACAGATCCTTAAAATTCATGAGGATTAAGTAAGCAAAGCTGCAGTATAATGAGCAGCACTAGTTACATCTTGTTGACTTTAAAAAACTCATGCTGTACATGATTATGCAATAGGCTACTGATCTCATTGTGTTGTGAAATTACATAACAAATGCACAATTTTTTTCTCACAAAGTGGGAGTGCAAATACAGAAATGCCTTGTTTTCTATAATAAGACAATGTTCATGTAACCAAAAAAAATCTGGTTAATTTCTTACTTCCTATTAGCTGTGTTCAATAAGGAAGTGATTTCAACACAGTAGCAAAGGTAAGTGGAATCCACCCCTGGTGAACGCTTACACACAACCACAACCCTCAAGTGTCACACACTAGAACCAGCATGCCTATCAAGTCCACCCCTATAAAACAATCTCTGTATGCTCCATTTTCTCTCTAGGCAACTCTCTTTGCTTTCGGGAATAAATAAATCTTTTTTCACACATTTTTATGTATTCTTGTGCAACCCTGGCTTGAGTTGGAACCCCCCCGTTCCTCTTCTGGCAAAGCTATGTACACCAGCCACTTACTTGATCTTGGAGCTCTTCAAGACGTTTAGCTTGTTCTTTTTCAGAGCTTTCGTCAGATGAGACATTAGAGCTACTCTCACTAGATACAGAAGTGGGGCTCCTTGTGGTGGAGTGCAGCAGAGGTCTACCTGTAAGTGGTTCATCTGGAATCCTGGCAAACATCATCTCAAAGACATCCTTCACAGAAGAAACGTAGCTAGATTAAAAAACCTTCTCCATGACCAAGGGCTTGTGCAGTCTAGGACAGGGGTCTCCAACCTTGGCAACTTTCAGACTTGTGGACTTCAGCTCCCAGAATTCCCCAGTCAAGCTGCTGGTTGGAGAAGTTTGGGAGTTGAAGTCCACACATAATCCACTGCGAAGGTTGAAAAATGCCGGCTTAAAGAATGCTGGTCCTCTAACACAGATATTCCCAAACTTGGCACTTTAAGACTTGTGGACTTCAATTCCCAGAATTCTCCCACCAGCTATACTGGCTGGAGAATTCTGGGAGTTGAAGTCCACAACTCTGAAAGCTGCCAAGGTTGGAGATCCCTGGTCTAGGACTTTTAGCCCAATGTTGCACTAGCAACAAAAAAAATAAGCAAAATTCAGAGACAGCCTCTGACATACAATATAAGGAATGGAGAACAGCTAGATGTGGTACAAGCAGCTAGAGAAGGGATATGTATCAGAAGTGGGTTTCAGCAGGTTCTGATCAGTTCTTGAGAACCAGCAGTGGAAATTTTGAGCAGTTCAGAAAACCGGTAGTAAAAATTCCGACGGGCCCCGCCCCCATCTATTCTCTGCCTCTCGAGTCCCCACTGAAAGGGAGGAAATGGGGATTTTGCAGTAACCTTTCCCTGGATTGGGTAGGGAATGGAGATTTTACCATATTCTTCCCCTGATGTGGGGTGGGAATGTAGATCTTACATTATCCTTCCCCTGCCATGCCCACCAAACCAGTAGTAAAAAAAAATGAATCCCCCCCTCTGATATGTCTGTTTACTAAGTAGCTTGCCCTTCATCCACCAGCTGAGTCACTCTTGGCTGCAATGGAGGATATTGCATCATAACCAGTATAGAAGTTAAATTTAATTTCCAGTTGGGCAGGTTCATATACAGTAAATGGAACTCAGAGGATAACTTATTCTTTATTTCAGGCACCAACACTTCTCCAGCTATGTACTACGTTGCAAAACAGTCCTTAATGTGATTTCACTGGGATCCAATGAAGTGTATTTATTTTTCCCATTGTTAATAACTGACCTGAAGTTTTCTTGCCATCGACACTATTTCATGATCTGGAGAATGGTATCTATAGTAATTCATAAACATTAGCCTAATATCAGCAGCAAATTCTTGTGTGTCTTTATATTCACAATTGTCCAGTTTGTTCTGTGAAAAATAGAAGAACACCTTCAGCCAGGTATCTTATATAGCAATATAGAAATATCAGTGCTCTGAGTGAGAAGGTTGAGTAAGCAAAACCACACAAAGTGTCATGTTTTATGGCCACCAGTGTTGACATATACAATTCTGTAGCCTCACACTTACAACATATCTTATGTTCCCAAACATGAAATAATATATTTAATTTCACTTTCCAAGAGACAGTCTTCTCTCAATATACTTCCCAATTTGATATCCACACTACTACAGCAGCAACAGCTGAAAACACCTTTGGATTAACTATTCCATATTGTCTTATATCTTGCTTTTCTATTGTTTTTTTTAATTCATCTTTTACCAGACTTTCACGGGATCGGTACCAAGCTTCTGGTTTCTGTGCCAGTACTGTACTTCCATGCTTTGTTTTAGTTTATACAAAGACGATGCAATGAATAACTATAGTGGCATCACCCCTTACAAGACAATACTTTGATGCAAGCCAGATTGAGGCATTCTTTCAGTCTCACAAATTCTTTTGGATGCCAGACACTACGGGAAATGACAGATTGGCGCTAATACAGAAAAGTGACGGCTATCCGACTGTTACTTGACACACTGATTTTAAAATGACATAATATACAGGTGGCCCTTTACTTAGGATAGCATTGGAGTCCAGAATTACAGTTGTAAGTTGTGTTGTTTGTGGTTGTACCCATGTTTATGTGTGGTGGCTTTTTGCAAGGGTAGTCAAATGAAAGCTGAAGTCATAAAGTGAACGTGTGGTTGTATAGTTTCTGGCAACAAATGTAATCATACTAATGTGACCAAAAAAGGTAAAAAAGGTAAAGGTTTCCCTTGCACATATGTGCTAGTCGTTTCCGACTCTAGGGGCTGGTGCTCATCTTCGTTTCAAAGCCGAAGAGCCAGAGCTGTCCGAAGAGGTCTCTGTGGTCATGTGGCTGGCATGACTAAAGCACAGAACACTGTTACCTTCCCACCCAAGGTGGTCCCTATTATTTCTACTTGCATTTTTTACGTGCTTTCGAAACTACTAGGTTGGCAGAAGGCTGGGACAAGTAACGGGAGCGCACCCCATTATACAGTGCTAGGGATTCGAACCGCTGAACTGCTGACCTTCCGATCGACAAGCTCAGCTGTCTTACCCGCTGAGCCGCCGTGTCCCACCAATGTGACCAAAGGATACTGCAAATGGCTGTAAATACAGTCTGGTTACCAAGCAACCAAAACGTGATCACATGACTGCCAGGGAGAGGGTTGTGCCAGTGGAACTTCCAATCTTGATTGCAAATACCATTTTTGGTTCTATCATAAGTTTGATTGGTCTCCAAGCCACTGGTTGTAAGTTGAGGACCACCTGTATAGAGCAATCAGTTCCATTTATGATACCAAACCCGCTTACTTTGATAGTTCCAAGATCCATAGGACATTTAATAATATTGCGATATTCTTCAGGGTCCAAGGCAGCGCTCTCTATCGGCTTGTAAAATGGCCAAGCATAGGCGGCATGCTGGTTTGACATCAATTCTATAAGAATTTCATTACAGTATTCCAGCGGTTCTATTAGCGCTATATTTTCTGTGGGTTCCGTTGGCTGCCATGAATCCGATAAGGCTTCTTCGGACAGTAATTCTTCTCTAGTGGAGAGCTTGGTTATTTTGGGTTCAAGGACCACCGGAGAAGTTTCGGTGCTTGCGGTGATGGTTGCTGTGGTGGTATCAGCTTTCCTTTTTACACCCTTTTCATTAAAGGAACATGGCTTATGAAAGAGAGAATTGTACAGTTAAAATCTGGTCTACAATTGTTGGAATATGACAGTAGAAATTTAATTATAATACTCAGGTAGCTTTTTAACAATCCTCCTCCTCTCCCAGACCCTATAAGAAACTTACTAATATTTTAGTTGAAACCATTATTTTTTCTCAAAATAATACCTATATTATTATATATGTTCGGATTTATAGACTACTGTTTCACCTAAACCCTGTACTGTACCATCATCTCAGAGAGTAGGAAGAAAGAGACAAAATGAGTAAATGAATGGATATAACATTTCCTCATTGTATACTATTTTAATATTTACATTTTTACAGTCTGATCCTACTAGACCACGGTTCGGCAATCTTAAACACTCAAAGAGCCATTTGGATCCGCTTCCTACAGAAAAGAAAACACCGGGAGCCACAAAAACCCTTCCCATGCTGGATTATTTCCTGAACGGCCACAAAACTAGCACATGTAGTTGAATCAAATGCTACATTTTCTTCTGAAACTTTTCTTTCCTTGGATTTATCCATAGTTGGCCTACCAGGGGTTGAAAAGCTCATTAAATCGTGTGCTGGCGTGTGTCACACATTGGCAGTTGTGACACCTATTCTGAGTGACAAGGAGCCTCAGCAGAGGGTTGAAAGAGCCACATGCAGCTCCAGAGCTGCAGTTTGCTGACCCCTGTACTAGACGTATGCTTCTTTTGGCTCTAAAAGACCTGCTACTTCGAGCAGTGAGTGCTTATCTGAAACATTCTTCCTCAAGGTGATGCCCTCTAGACCAGGCATGTCCAACCATTGGCCTGCAGGCTGTGTGCAACCCTGCACAGCTAGTAATGTGCCCCCAAAAGATAATAGAAAAGCTTTTTATTTATATACATTAACTATATTATATATTTTATACACAGCCCGAGATTATTTCTCTTTCCTTAATGAGGCCCAAGCAAGCCAAAAGTTTGGATAACTGTGCTCTAAATCCATTGGAGTCCAGTTCTTATTCCATACTGTGACCATTTCTACTCTCCATTTCCAAAACAGGAGGTTGAAGTCAATGTGCAACCAACCTCACAGCTCCCAACAAACTGAAATATAAATAACTGTATATTTCTTTTTCGTCTTACTTTGATAGCCGCTTCCGATGTTGGTGTGACACTTGAAGAAGGAGAAGGCTCTGTGGTGTGCAGTTGTGGGGTTGCTGTTTTCATTTTGAACTGCTTGATTTTTCTGGATTTTTTTGTCTGCTGAACTTGGAATTTTTTTGCATCAGATTGCTCAGCACCTAAGAAAACAACGTGACGGTGGATTAGTGATGGGCTCTTGGTAGCATTCCCACCTAAAGAGGCTAGACCAGTGATGGTGAACCTATGGCACGTGTGCCACAGGTGGCACGCAGAGCCATACTGGTGGGCATGCCAGCACAGCCATGGTGCACATGTCCGTGCCGGCCAGCTGATTTTTGGGCCTTTTAGAGGGGTGGGTAAGGCCCGTTTCTGAGTCTGAGGAGGGCAAAAACGGCCTTCCCCACTCCCCAGATGCCCTCCAGAGGCCAAAAGCAGGTATTACAGGCATAGAATTATGGGTGTGGACATGCAGGTGACACCTCCCCCGTGTTCCCCCTGCTTTTGGCACGCGATGGCAAAAAGGTTAGCCATCACTGGGCTAGATTCTCCATTGTGATACTTTCCCCACTTTCATAGCCCACAAGACTGCACCATCTTATTCAATATCAAACATGTAAACTATAGCATTCATATATAACCACGGCAATCTGCCTTACCTCAGCATAAAGCAAGACAATACCAGAGTGTTACAGGCTCCAATAGGAATACAGTATTAACGGTGGATATTTAATATTTATATGACCAAAACAGGAAACACAAATTGGGTCATTGGTTCCTAAATGATGATGCTTCTACCAACAGTATATTAAAGAACGGCACATTAATAGAAGATAACTTCTGCCACAATGTCCTACCTGTCAATGACTACTTCAGCTTCAACCACAACAATACATGAGCAAATAGTAGATACAAACTCAAGGCAAACCATTCCAAACTTGATTGTAGAAAATATGACTTCAGCAACAGAGTGGTCAATGCCTGGAATGCACTACCTGACTCTGTGGTCTCATCCCAAACCACCCAAAACTTTAACCTAAGACTGTCTACTGTTGACCTCATCCCATTCCTAAGAGGTCTGTAAGGGCAGACCTAAGAGGCATAAGAGCACCAGCATAATGTTCTCTTTATTTGCATTAATTTTATATCCAATCCATGCTTATACTTATATATGTATATTACCTAATATGTAATCGACAAAATAAGTAAATGTAAATCAATATTTAATATTTGTATATGTTGAGAAAATGGGAAGCAGACAAGAATCACAAATAGTCTATTATGTATGGCAAGAGAGATAGTGTATTCATCAGCACAGTACCCAGTCTGCAAAATAATTCATTTTTTTAAAAGTTTAACCATCATAAAAGGAAGAGGATATTTCATAGAGGAAATAGAGCTTGTTCTAAAAACAATACATCCTATATTCCTGTAATGATAAGTTATTGCATATCAATGAGCAGTCATAAAAATATGGATATGAGCTGGTCAGGGTTAAAATTATGGCCATAGAATTATATTAAAGCAATGGGATAGACTATGGGATAGGAACTACAAAATGACATTGTCAGCTGCTTACAAGGAAAATCTTTTCAAAATGTTTCACAGGTGACACCTCCCTCCAGCGAGATTGTCAAAAATGTTTAGGAATATTTCACCAAACTGCTGGAGGTGTAGTTCCAAACAAGGCACATACTTCCACAAGGTGGACTTGCCCAAAAGTGAGATTGCTTTGGAACAAACTATGTAGATGGCTGATAGAGATAACAGGATATAAAATTCAGAAAACTCCTGAGCTGTTTCTCTTTGGGATTCCTGAAGAAAAAATGATAAAAGATCTCCACTATTTAACTATCTGTATTCTCCCTTTAACAAGACCTCTGAGAGCACAAGATTTGAAACTCCCAAATTTACCAACAAACACAAGGATAATTCAAAAAATATATCAATGTGCAGAATTAGATAAATTAACATAAAAAATGAAAGGCAAAACAGAATCAGAATACTTCTGTGTATGGGAGAGATGCTATAATTGGATTAATATACGAATATCTAAAAAAGTAGAAATGAGAGGATTAGATTTGGAATGTACATATGAGAATATTTGAATAGAAGACTGATTTATCAGTTGCAAAAAATGAAGAAATATAGTTAGCTTTTTATAGTATGTTAGGTATATGTGATTTTTGCATTGTAAATTTATGTTGTCTGTATATTGCTTTCGTTTGTTAGTTTGTTTTGTTGTTTTTCTTTTTTGTGTAGTTTTGTGTTAGATATTTATATACTAGTTGTTGATTGATTTGTTTTGTAAAAACTCAATAAAGATTATTTGTTTTAAAAAAACTTTGACATTCACTATCATTGAGCAGTCATAAAAATACGAATACGAACTGGTCAAGGTTAAATACAACAATCAGTACTTTACACAAAACTCAGTATTCAAGTAATGAATTCTAGATTAGACTTGGAGAGGAAAATAATGTGAACTTCTTTCAGGTGTTTTTTTCTGATCCATCTTTGTATTTGTGTCTCTTCTGCTAAATAAAACAAAAGAGGAAACCCATGGAAATCTGATCAATCATCAAAATTAACCAGTTCCTGAAATATATGAATAAGCAGAATAAGGAGAAAAGAATGAGTGTTAGAACTGCAGATGGAAGGAATACATTTTCATCACACTGAATAACTTACAAGTGAGAGCGGCTATAAGGAAGAACGTTGAAAAACAATATTTTCTGTGATAGTGTTGCCGCACTGGTGACTATATTGATGAGATGGTCTCCTGGCCTGTAGTAGCTCCACAATCTTTCTCTATCCAGGTGCACCATATTCAGGGGGCACTTCATTCTAAGCTTCCCAGAGACTTTCTCGGACAGCAGTAGCATCAAAAGCAGAAGCAGGAGGTCCATAATTCGTGGAACCTGTTTCCAGAGAAGAGTTAGATGATTTAAAAGCACTCTCAGAAAATGGAATGTCAATTGGCTTTTCTTCTTCAAACAGAAGCAAATTGAGCTTTATCTGGAAAGGAGAGAAAGGTACATTCAGTATCACAGCCCCTTCTTGTGTTCTAAACCTTGCGTTAACCATTCAGCATGAGTAGAGATTTATATCTTTTTCTGATGCAAGATCCACTCCATGTTTCTTCAGTCTGATATTATATCAAAGGCAGACACTGAAAAAGTAGCAGTAGATGTTTTAAAGTCTGCAATTATGATAATTACTGTGAGTGATAATTTCTCCTCTTCCAGAGCTCCATGAACTAAAGGGCAACTGCAGAAATGGATTCTTGTGAAATGTTGCATGTACATCCCTGGGGACACTTTTCTACAGTGTTTTCCTGTTGGGGCATGTCCAGAAAGTGATGCTGGAGGAAGATGCTTCAAAATAAAGAATGATCTTGACAGACTTGAACAATGGGCAGTATCTAACAAAATGAAATTCAATGGTGAAAAAAGTGAGGTTCTATATTTAGGCAAGAAAAACAAACTGCAAAGGTACAGTATATGTGGTACTTTGCTCAATAGTAGTAACTGTGAGAGGGATCTTGGAGTCCTAGTGGACAACCATTTAGATATGAGCCAGCAGTGTGC
>JANHFP010009210.1:7632-18915 GCA_032468135.1 Calamaria suluensis
GAACGAATTGCCTCCAGTGCTGCGGATGCTCCCCGACTTAAGATCATTTCGGCGGGAGCTGAAGACCTGGCTCTTCCAGCAGGCCAGTCTGGGGTGACCATGAGGGAATTTTAAATTTATTTAAAATATTTTAGATTTTAAATTTTAAATTTAAATTTTGAATTTGTAACTGTGGTGCCTGTTGTAAACCGCCCCGAATCTGCGGAGATGGGGCAGTATAAAAAATCAGACAAAAAAAAAAGTTCATAATAATAAAATCTCTTTCAGATTCTGAAGAGAATATTAACTGCATTACTATTTCCATTTAGGCTCTAAAAACCAGGGAAATTGCAAATTAAGTGTTTAATATCCACACAACAAAACTCATAAAGATTTTGATGAGCCTCATGTGTTATGGATTTAGAAATAACAGTCCTTGTCAGATCTCTATCGACATAACTCCCATTATTTTAAACAGTTCCTGCTTCTAGAGTTTATCATAAATCAGTAATGGAACAAATCCACAATTATTTCTTACCCATATATATGGTAGATATTTTCTCCCAATGCTTTGTGAATTATGAAATAGTATGGACCTTTATGCCAAATAGGTGGGTTTCCTGGAAAAATCTGAATTATATTTCCTGTATAAATGAGTATGATTATAGTTAAAGTACTTATCTTCCATATCCATAGTCTGTTTAAATATTTCACATAATTAGTTAATGTGGAGCGGAGATTTTTTATGAGGTTTAGGAAGTTTTTTAAAAAAATAAACCTCTGGTGCATGGAAAGAAAATTATTTTTATTGAAAAGTTATAAATTGTATCATGCAATATGCAAATGCAATAAATGTGTAACACGCTTTTTGCTTCTCAGTTGTTAGAACAAACACATCCCCCTACCTTACACATTGCACTTTTTTAATACATTGATGTTCATGATTCATACTCTCATCCAACCTTTGCCATTTTATTTTTAAAATATTAAAATATGGCAACAAAACAAAATACTCTTCAAGCAGCCTGATCAAAATGCCATGTCACCACATCAAAGCAAGAGAGTACAGCACCACCCTGCAATTCAATAGAATACCACATCATTACACATATTATTACCCAAAATTCCACAATCTTTTAAGTATTTTGCATTAAAGGAAAAGGATTTTATCAACAGCAGTAACATAACCAGAACTGTAAGCATGCTTATGCAAAAAGAAATGGAAAAAACAATATTCAGCTAGGAATACAAGGGCTAGAACTTTACAGGAGAACAACAAAGCCACTATTCTTTTCATTTAAAGAAAATATTTAGCCACCATACACATCTGATATCTGGAATAATATCCTAACCAGAGATATGTATGTATGCATGTACCATATTTTTTTGTGTATAAGATGCACTCCCCCCCCAAAAAAAAACCAGGTGGAAATGTCAGTAATTTGCTCTCAGTAATTTGCTTCCTTGTAGCAAATAGTAAATAGCCTGGTCAGCTTTAGCACAGTCTGATTTAACACAAGCAGCTGATTGGCAGTTGAAACTGCCTCCTGGAATACCGCCTATCAGCTGTTCCAGCCTGTGGGAATCGCCACTGCCCATTGCTGCCGTTGCCACCTATTGCCTCCTCCACATGACCCATTTTCAGTCCTAACATACATGGCAAAAAGGTAAAAAAAAATCAGGAATAATTCACTTAACAACGATCCTGCTTAGCAAAGAACTTTTCTGCCTTTTCTATTGTAAACTGTATGCCATCCAAAACTGTTTTGAAATCAGGCAGTCTTTGAAATAAAATCAATCAACCAACCAATCTTCCTTACTCATGGAAGGAACATTGTCTTACCTAAATGTTCTTTCTCGGCACGCTGCGGGAGAGTCCAAAGCAGTGGGCAATAACTGAATCTGATTGGCTAGAGACTGAGTTAATTTCTTTATAATCACCTCCTCTTCCTGTCCAAGCCAGTTCGTTAACAAAGGATCGTAGTCAAAGAACTTGAACTATAGTAAAACAACCATAAACAGTCATAACCGTAAACAAACATAGTCCTCTGGACACTAGTCAGGTAAGGGAGGGATTCTCACTTTCCCGCAGCGTGCCGAGAAAGAACGTTCAGGTAAGATAACGTTCCTTCTCCTGCATGCTGTTATGGAGAGTCCAAAGCAGTGGGATATACCCAAGCTAGATATCCCCAGGGAGGGAAGTACAAGTGTCCAGGGGAGAAGGAAGAGGAAGAACATGTTGCAACACTCTTGCATTAGTTGTCTGGATTTGGTGCCCCCTTGACGGTTTATGTGGGCCTTGGCCGTCACACTGTCTGTCAAAATTAGTACATGTTGACCTTTCAATTGCGTTATGAAATGTGCGAGGGCTAGCCGTGCAGCTTTCAACTCCAGCCAGTTTATATTGTTGAGAAGATCTTGAGCTGTCCAATGTCCTTGCATTACTTCACCTTGAAGGTGAGCGCCCCAACCGTAGACACTCTCATCTGTGGTGAGACGAACACGGTTGGGTTCCTTGAATAGACATCCCTTCTCCAGTCTTTTGGACAGCCACCATCAGAGGGATGAGATGACATGTTGAGGAAGAGAAATCGGGGTGCTGGAATTGCTGAGTCGGGCACGCTGACTGGGAAGCAGGAACCACTGTAGTTGTCAGGAGTGAAGGTGCGCCCAGGGCACAATTGATAGACAGAATACCATTTTCCCAAGTAGCTGAGAGAGAAGGACTGTGGGAACCATTCGTTTCACCTTGACACATCGCACCATGGCCGATGCTTAGAAGGCTTTCTCGTGACGAGAAAACTCAGCACTGCGTGGTATCGATATGTGCCCCCAGGTGTACAATGTTGGTAGTTGGATGGAGATGGCTCTTGTCCAGATTCATGGTGAAGCTGTGCCGTTGGAGGACTTGTATGGTTACTTGAACATCATGTGCTGCTTGCGTTCCGGAGGAAGACTAAATGAGAATGTCATCTAGGTAGCATTGTATTCTGATTGGGTAAGCTCGAAGATATGCTGCCACCACATCGAGAAGTTTGGTAAAGGTCCGGATGACAGATCGAACGGGAGAGCCCGATATTGAAAATGGGCACCTGCATAGCAGAATGGGAGGAACCTCCTGTGGGAAGGTCTAATGGGTATGTGTAGATAGGCCTCTCGAAGATCCAAGGATGTTAGAAGATTCCCCCCCCCCCGTCATATGCTGCCTAGAATGGTGCGTAGGGATTGCATTTTGAACCGGCAATATCAAACGTGTCGGTTTAGGTGCTTCAGATTCAAAATGGCTCGATAGCCTCCCGGTTTTTTGTCTACCAAGAAGAGTATGGAATAAAAGCCGGAACCTTGGTGAGGCAGAGGAACAGGCTCTATGGCACGTATATCTAGTAGATGCTGGATTTCGGCTTTCATCTGACTTCTCTTGGCAGGATTCCGGGAAATTTGGTATTGGTTGCTGAAGTGGAAAAGGCGACCCCTGATGTGGTTTGGGTTGAGAGTCCTTGATGGAAGGGTCAAGTATTGCATCCGCGAAATGGTTGCTTGGACTGTTGTTGCCTTGAGCGGTCCCTGAAAGATTGTCTATCTTGTGCTCGATCCCAAGATTGTTGATAAGAGGATTGATAGGCCCTGTTATAGTATTGAGATTGGTATCCGGTCTGGTAACCGGGATCATGGCCACGAAAGGGCTGACCGTGGTAAGGGAAGGATGAGCACCTGTCCAATCTGTGTTGAGAATGAGGGAGAATCTTCTGTTTATCTTTGCCCTCAATTAGGACCGGCTGTAAGGCGTCCCCGATAAGTTTGTCTCCTTTAAATGGAGCCGCTGCTAAACGCCATTTCGCTTGCATGTCCACTTGCCAGGGGCAGAGCCAAAGAAGGCATCTCGAAGTTACGTTGTAAGCTAGTGCGCGGGACGCAAACTTGGCGGAATTGAGTGTAGCATCAGCCGAATACTCTGTAGCTGTTATTAGTTTGCTGATATCTTGATGTAAGCGAACATCCCCAGGAGGAGTTCTCCTCTGCATTTGTCTAAGCCAAATCAAGGATGTTCTGGCAAAAAAGGAAGCAGCTGTCGCAGATCTAATGGCCCAGGATGCTGCCTGGTGAGTTCAGTGAATGGTCAATTCTGCCCTTTTGTCCTCAGGTTTGAGACCTTCGACAGTGTGTAATGGGACAACGTTGGAAGTAGCCATGGTTGATAGCGGAACATTGACTGGAGGAAATGCAAGGAAGTCCTCCAATTGCTTTTCAACAGTGTATAATTTCTTGTCCATACTGCTAGGTGCGGGAACCTGGCCTTGATTGGTCCACTGTCTCTGAATGACATCTATAAAATATTTGGGTGATGGAATAGCCTCTTGGTCAGTGACTGGTTCTGTAAATAGGAATTTTGTGGGATCTAGAGGGTCCGCGAATCCCTCGGTTTGTCCACTGAGTGCCCCCATATTGTCTGTGGCCTTCGCCTTGTGTAATAAGGTCTTAAAGTGCTCATATTTAAACAACCCTGTTTGAGTAGATCTTTCAGGAGGCAGTCCTTCGTCATCTGACATGTTGTACTCAAGAAATTCATCCTCTCCCACAAAGGACATTCCACTGTGGTGGGATAGGTTAGGAGATTGAGGCTCGAATAGGTGATCCCTGTCTGCCCATCTTCTATTGGAATTACGGAGGGAAGATTGACGATGAGAAGTCTCAGCGTCCCTCTGCGCAAAGGCCATGTCAATTCCTTGAGATACAGTAAGGATTATCATATCATGGATTTCCTGTGAGAGAGTTGAGGACTGATTCTCTTCTGAGCGTAGTCCAGCTGCAGTAGGAGTAAATGTGGCGGAAGGACTGCGAAGTCTTTGTCCTTGAGTAGATTTGGATATTCTTGCATTCAAAGCTTTTGTGGGATCTGGGACATTGTTATCAGCTTGACCAACAATGGAGGGTGTTGGGAGACCCTTTAACAGGAATAGACTGGTGAACTTGGGCCTCTGTCACCGTCTGAGGGTTATATGAAGAAAGTATGCTGCTAGACGGACTGATGCCTCTGAGAGTCTCAGAACTCCTTTGTGATTTGGCAAAGTGTTTCTCCAGGGCTTTCTGACGTCTCATCACATCCCAATCTGCAGCACATGAAGTAGGTCTAGTGGATGCCTTTGATTTAGTAGTAGAGGCATTAGAATGAGATCTACCTCATTTGGTGGCCTGTGATTCATCAGAGTGATGAGGTGCAGGTGAAAGAGAGCAACTGCGATCTGCCATTACAGATAAGTGTTGCTGAATTGCCTGATTAACCTGGAGTAAGAAGAAAAACAGGCTTGGTCACCCTATGAAATAAACTATGAAGAGAGTTAATAAAAATGGCTGTCCTAAAATGGCGTCCGTCACTTTAAGATATGTAAAATGGCCCCGGATTAAAAGAGAGAGGCAGCCGGGTGGGTAGGGGGGTGCAGCAAGGATCATGTGGAATCATCACTACGTCCTCCTGACTAAGTGCTATGCAGTTTACAAGCAAAAACACCAGAAAAACTTGAAGAGCTATCCCCAGACGTGCTGAATCGTCATTATGATTCCCCTCATGCGTTGAACTTACGATCGGCGAGTTCAGCAGTGATAAAATGGCAGTCGGGAGCTCCAGGCGAGCCGATCAGATAAGAGCCACGTCGGGCGGGAAGCCGCCGCCATGGCTGAAATTGCGGCTTGAAACTTGCGAATTGTATTATCTGTTGTGTAGAAGTGAATTGAAATAAAGGTAATCGAAGGAAACAGCAGAGCTGTAAAAGTTTTTGTCTCTGTAGCCTAGGACTGAGTTAACAAACTGGCTTGTACAGGAAGAGGAGGTGATCATAAAGAAATTAACTCAGTCTCTAGCCAATCAGATTCAGTTATCGCCTACTGCTTTGGACTCTCCATAGCAGCGTGCAGGAGAAGAATGTTACATCTGCCAATTACCATACTTTCTAATTGCCTATTGGTGTTGCTGTTGTTGTTAGTTGTGATGTCATGTCCTATTAATGATCTACAAATTGAAATTCAACTATTAAAGGCATACATGTTAGCTCCTATGCTCTTTAATATGTTCACCAATGATCAACCACTACAGCAAACTACTAGAAGCTTTGCTTACATCAACAATCTGGAAATAGCATAGCAGAACAGGGCATAACGTTTGAGGTTGTGGGGGAAAAATTGAATTTTCCTCCTACCAGTGCACTTCCCATTCTCTTACCACAAACTAGCTAAAGGAAATATTCAAAGAGTAAAGAACCAAAGTGAATCAAGATTTGTTCCAGAATTGTTTTACAGGTAACTGTAATATTATTCTTCAACTTTTCAAAATTCAGGGACTGTGACTTTTAAATCTCTAATAACATAAGAGGAAATTCTATAAATTATTTTGTATAGATATTAAGTACTCAGTTTCTTATGCACTGGAACTGACGAAGAAATGAAAATTGGAATGTGCTTAACAGTCAGATTGTTTATAACAGCATCTGTATTTATCTATAAAGCAATATCTGTCTATAATAATGGATGATGGATATAACAGATACCCCTTTGAAGCCCCTGTCCCTCTGAAGAAATGGAAACTTTAGAACATGTCTGAGATGCAGACTTTACAAGGAAATGCATTCCCACAACCTTTAATATCAGTATAAAAATATAGCAATATATCAAGTATACATTGAGGAATATCTGGTTCTGTTACCAAAGCATAGAAATGACATGCAATTTAACTGAAAGTTATATTCTTCTTATGCAAATATAATCAATCACAACTTTTATGAGCCGAAACTGACATTTATAGAGACTAGACTTAGAAACAGGGTTTTTACACCCATTTAATGAAGAACATTTGCTAGAATTTCCTTTTTTCAATAAATCCAATAGTAAAAGCAGTTACTTGTTAAATTAAAGAGTAATAAAATTCTGGTCCTCTTTTCACTGTATAATTCTCTTCACAGTCCTTGGAAGATAAGTCTTCAGTCTCATCGAGCTACAGCTAATAGGCCCTTTTATAATTTATTGTTTACTAATTGGTCAAACAACAATGTCAAATCATAACACAGTGTCAGAACAATAAAACAGAGTAAAACTTTTAAATATTGGGATTCGTAAAAAGTGTTCTGTAAAAATTAAAAGATTATCATCTGGACATTGACCCTAATATCATTTAGGAAGCAAATTCAGTTGAATGGCTATGCCTATAAACTGAACAGATTTAAACAGTGCTTAAACAATGTTTAGATACCCAAGATAAGGAGGGAGGCCCACACAATAGCTATGCTTACAGCAGGCAAACCATCAGAAAATTTAAAAAGCTACACGTCCTTATCCCTTCTCAATCACTTATACAAGGTATTTGAACATTTAATAGTGAACTGACTGACTGTAATAGTAGAACTGGTGCTTGTACCACCCAACAAAAAGTGTGCAGACTAAATTCTCAACCTAACACAATAGAGGACAGGTTTGAACTGAAGGAAATCACATGAGTGGGATTCATAGATCTCCTCTCTTACAATATGGATAACCAAACAGTCCTGTTGAAGGAAGTCCAGGGGTGAAATATTACCAGTTCAGCTAAACCAGTAGCAATGGCGGCATGTGATTAGGAGAACTGATAGCAGTGGCAGTGTGAGGCTCTGCCCACCCGCCCGGACGTCATTGTTTCCTGGTTTTAACCAGGAAGTAATCTGTTTTTGACTTTCTGCGCATGTGCCAAAGGCTTTGCACATTTGCAGAGGGTCCAAGCTTGCATGTGATGGAGTGCGCACTTCCGAACCAGTAGGGAAGGTAAGTAGATTTCACCCCTGAGGAAGTCCCTCATTTTACAAATGATTTTAAATTCCTAAAACTTATAGAATGCCTACTAGAAAACACTGGCTTTCAGAAACAACAGCAGATGGAGAATCCAAAGAAATAGATTTCTGCAAGGCAGTATGTTAGCTCCTATGCTCTTTAATATATTCACCAATGATCAACCACTACAGCAAACTACTAGAAGCTTTGGTTACATCAACAATCTGGAAATAGCATAGCAGTACATGGCATAACTTTCAAGGTTGTGGAGGAAAAATTGCTTTTGAATTTAATGACTACACAAATGAAGGTAAACATTTGCATCCTAGGATGTTGCAGGATCTGATCTCTGTCTTCCAAGCTTTCTGACTTGTCAGAATCTGTCCTTAACACTATACTTTACTATACTATAGCAGGGGTGTCAAACTCATTTCATTCAGGGCTGCATCAGGATTGTATTTGACCTCAGGGAGCTGGGTAGGCATGACCAACTAGTTGTTACTTGTGTCAGGCTTGCCTGTGGTGGAATGAGTGCTTTGCCAGCAAAAATGGAGCTCAGGAGGGCTGTGTGCAGCCCTCCCGTGCTCTGTTTTCGCTGGCAGGGACACCACAGGTCAGTTCTTCACTGTTTCCAGTGCCGTACCATGAGCCAGATCTAAGCACCTTGTGGGCTGGATTCAACCTGTGGGCCTTGCGTTTGACATTTGGGTACTATAGGGATAACCAACTGAAGTGAAATTACCTAAAAATACAACTATTCACTTTCCATTTCAAAAAATACATGAACCATCATTGCATAAAACATTGCAGGTATTAAACATTGCAGGTGGTATTAATTGACACTAGCCTAGAACAGTGTACCCCAAGTATTTGGAAGTAACTCTAGACCATACACTTACCTTTAAGAACCATTGTTTTGATACAAAACAGAAAATATTTGCTAGGAACAACATTCTATGAAAAATAACAGGCACTAGATGGAGTGCACAACCACACATTTTTAGAACTTCTGTGTTAACTCTATGTTACTCTGTTGTAGAATATACCAACTCTGTTTGGTACAAATCAATATATACATGATCTTACCTGACATGCCTCTTCTTTGTGCTATGGGAGAATTCAAGCATGGGTTGACTTTGTCTTTTTGCCCAGAGACTGAGTTGTCAAAGTTTGGCCACACCTCCTCTGCTCAGCTGAACCTGTTTCTTCATGAAGCCATAGCTCTCCAGTAGAAGTAGACCATTGACTACCCTTGGATACTGGACCAGAACGGTCGACAGGATGGGTTTGGATTCTCCCGCAGCACACAGAAAAGAGATAAGGCCAACACCACATTCTGGAGCACTCTCTTCCCGAACGATGCCTCAGTAGAGGCAAAAGCATCCAGCTTGTAGTGCCTAATAAAGGGTGATGAGGAGGACTATGTCGCCACCCTGCAAATATCTTCAATTGAGACTTCCACTGCCCATGCGCACTCCTGGTCGAATAGGACATTATCCACCATGGTAAAGGTCTGGCCTTAAGCTTGTAGGCCTTGGTGATGCACGCCTTCAGCCACCGGCCTACAGTGGATGGAGTCACCTTCCTGCCCATGGATGAAGGCTGGAATGAGACAAACAGGGATTCTGTTTTCTGAAAGGATGCTGTTCTTTTGATGTATCTGCAGAGGGCCCTCCTGACATTCAAGGTGTGCCATCTTTCCTGCAGGGGATTATTAGCTCCTGGGCAAAAATCAGGCAGTATCATTTCCTAAGCCCTATGGAACCAGGAATTCACCTTGGGAAGAAAGGAGGTTTCCAACTGCAGAACCACCCAGTCCGAGTGGAAGATGCAAAGGTCCCCTCAAACCGAGAGACCCACTAATTCAGAAATCCTCCTGGCCGAAGTAATGACCATGAGGAAGGTAACCTTAAGGGTCAAGAACTGGAGACTGGCTGTCCCCAATAGCTCGAATGGCATATAGGTGAGGGCTTGCAGTACTAGACTAGGGTCCCAGTCTCGGTACCTATGCACCAGAGGGGGCTTCAGGTTAGTGGCCCCTTTGAGAAAGCTGCTCACCCTCAGATGCTGAGTGAGGGATTGCTGATCCTCACATGCCAATACTATAGATAATGCTGTCACCTGCCTACCGCGTTAGGAGAAAACCCTTTGTCCAATCCCTCTTGTAGAAAATCTAGGACCTCTGGGACTGATGCCAAGGTGGGGGTCGATGTCTCCCTGGAGCACCATTGACAAGACGCTGTCCAGGTTGCATTATAGATTCAATTTGTTGAAGGTCTTCTAGAGGTCTGAATCATCTGTATCACCTTCCTGGAGAATTTGTCCCTCCTTAGGATGTTCCTCTCAAATGCCAGACAGTCAACTGGAGCCACTGAGGCTTTGGATGGAGCAAGACACACTGGCTTAGAGAAATCCTGTCCTGGGAAATCCTTCAGGGCTCAGGATACTGAGAGGCTGACCAGATCTGCATACCAAGGGTATCTGGCCCAATGAGGAGCAAGAAGGACAGCTGCACTCTCCATTAACACCTTCCTGATCAGCCTTGGAATGAAGGGAAGGGGAGGGAAGGTGTATATCAGCCCCCGGGGTCAAGGACTGTGGAGCACATTGACTCCTTCTGCCCCTGGCGTTGCTAATCTGGAGAAAAATCTCGGCAACTGGGTGTTCGCTGGGTAGGCAAACAAGTCCACAATCGGATGGCGGAACCTCTCAGACAGCTCTTTGAAAATGTCTGGATGCAGGCATCACTCAGAATGGTCTATTGTTGTCCTGCTTAGCCAGTTCACCTACACATTTATTGACACTGTTATGTGCTCTGCTCTGATGGAGAAGAGTATGTCTCTCCGCTCAGAGCCCCAATGCTTCCAACTCATGCATGAGGGACCAGGAATGGGTGCCCTCCTGGTGATCGATGTGAGCCTTGGTGGCAATATTGTCTGTTAAAAGAATGTGGCGATCTGCAACAACTTCCTGGAAGTGATGGAGAACCAGGTGTGCTGCCCTGAATTCCAGCTAGCTTATATTGTTCTTTAGGTCTGCCGGAGACCATTACCCCAGACCTAACTGGGTCTGGAGGTGGGCACCCTAGCCAAAGAAGCTGGTATCTGAGGTTATGGTTATGCGTTTGGCTCCTTGAACATCCCTTCTCTATGTCTCAGGAAGTTCACTACTGAAAGGAGTGAAGAACCTTCAGTGGAACTTGAACCCTGGCATTGGAACTGTGGCAGAAGAAACCATTGAAGGGTCCCGGTATGCAGTCGTGCCCAAGGAACAATCATGATGCAAGAAATCGTCTCTCTCATGAGCTACGAGAGGAGGAACAAAGGCACTGACCATAGTGACCGGATTTCCAGACCCGGCCAACTCCAATTACCAGGGAGAAAAAGCCCCAACGTAAAATGCACAAAAACAAAAATGTCTTTATCCAAAAAGTTCACAACACTCTTTGAAAACAAAAAACACAGATAACCAAATGAAATAATTACCAGCGAGAATGTTGGCTGCAACTCAAGAAAA
>JANHFP010009213.1:8934-23087 GCA_032468135.1 Calamaria suluensis
ATATTTTAGTCACAATATAGGATTTCTCTGTGAGAAAGTGAATGTACTCTTACTAATTCAAATAGGGTTGTGTTTTCTTTGTTTCTTATACAAGGTTTACTCATATACTTTGATTTTTCTGAAAGAGAATTACCTAAAATAAATATTCCCTGAAAGTTCAATGTTTCTCTTGCATTTCCTTATTTTTGGCTTTGTATTTATTTAGTTTAAAAACATGCAATACAAGTTTATTTTCAGTTTTATGTACTTTTTTCCTTACAAAATGTAAGTAACTGCCAGGAAGAACATCAAATCTTGCTGAAGCTGCTTTACAAACTATGCTTTTCAAATTATGCAAAACGCAAATGAAAGGCAATTATATATTGCATCACATATATATCCATGGAATAATTTTCTTCAGTTCATGGAATAATAAACGAACATTCATTTCAGCAGTTAAACAAAAAGTAGGCCAATTGGTTAAGGTTTTTTTATTGCATAACAATAACTGGGTCTTAGCACAGGGTGACATCTGAGATCATGCTAATTTCTATTGTATACCATCAATGTTTATTGTTGTGTTGTGTTCTATATTACCGCCTTCAAGGTATGTGAAAGGCATGGCTGGAAAGTTAAGAGCTGTAAAAGCCTTCCTCAGGGAAGCATTAGGGATGTTGACCAGATATTGGAGAGGCTTCCTATAGTAAGGTACCAACATGGAAAATCAAACTTGGAAAGCTGCACTGCCTACTATAACATCTATGCAGGTATCCTGTTTGAAAGCTTACCTCTGAGGTTTTCACTGCTCCAAGTTCATCCAAAGAAGGTCTCTTTATTATTAGCATTTTCCTCACTTCCCTGCTATATTTGTACTTTTCCACTTATACTCTGGAACAGTGATCGCAAACCTTTTAGGAAGAGTGCCCAAACTGCACATGTGCAAACTGAAAAGTGCATTACATGCACACGCATGCGCAGCAGACTCGAAGACAGCTGGCTGGCAGGTCATCCCAACAACACCACAAGAGTTAAGTTCTTTTGCTTTCATAAGCTTGTTTTGTCATTTGCAGGGAAACGGAAGCTCACCAAAGAAACACCAGGGAGATCTGACCTGGGGAAATAGCGCACATGCAAGCAGAGGGGGGCTCTGTGTGCCACCTCTGGCACATGTTCCATAGGTTCGCCATCATGGCTCTAGAAGTTCTCCTAATTCTCTAAAGTAATTTCAGGGATGTAAAAAGAAACTGTAAGAAAGATGAAAATCCATTCCACCTGTGCCCAATCATTGAAGCAACTGTCCCTCGGTTTAAATTCAGTTAATAAATAAAACTCTTATTTAGAAATTATGCACATTTCCAATTCAAGTTTGCCTTTGTTCTTTCCTAGCTGGGGAAATTAAGTCAGTTATACATTTGACTTGGCTGCTCATTTTATCTGACATGGGACATTGATTGGATGAAGCCTTGATTATCTAACTGTCCTACAGGTCACATGATGAGAATGTATTTTTTCCTACTAGCAGATTCATTCTTAGAAATCTTTTTTATGAGGGAGGGAGACGGAAGATGCTGCCCACTGTGTTTGCTGTTCAGACTCTTTGTATAATGGGAGCAGCAGATCCCATGGAATTCTATCACTTAATGTAGTAAACCAAGTATTTTTGTGTATTCTTTGTGTTTTCCCACTATTTTTCTTTTAATTATATCCATTGTATAAAGAACTTATCGTCTTTGACCATCTGCAAAATATGCTTTTTATTTGATTAGAATCAGCACCAGCCATCCCTAGGCTATCCTTAACAATAAAAGTTAAGCCAGCATACCAAGTAGCTGAACTAGTTACTATTTAGAAGTCCCATAGTGTGTTGTATGAAGTGAGTCTAAGATATTGAGAATTCAGAACAGGGCAACTTGACATAGCCAACTCGCCCCAGGTGAACGCACAAAGCTGCAGGACAAGAGTTACACAAATATCAAAGAAATGGTAGAGTAGATTAATTAAGGAAAGGGTGCAAAAAGAGTGACAAGATGAAATGTGAATGACAAAAATTAAAATATTTTAAATTAAATAATTAAATTGAATCGTTGAATTGCCCCACAGCAAGCTGTCCCTCACCAAGTTGTCTCATTCCGTTCAGAACAATCATCTGGCAGTGTTAATTATTTAGTTAACAACCTAAAGAGAAAATCCTTGAAAGAACAGCTTATGTAGATTTTTCTCAAATTTATTGCCCTGACTTAGACAGCAACCAGAAATCTGGGAACTTGTTTTTTACAGGAGAAGGCCTGCATATAAAATAATTTGAGCTAGAAATTGTATTAGTTGGAGCACTACACTTTAGAGTAAGAATACACTGCAAAGTGTACATATTGCTGCCCACCCTTCAGAAAATACTGAATGAATTCACACATTATAGTGATTTGTATTTTTATTAAAATTATGTTATTTACATTAAACTAATACCATACACAGGCATGGGCAAATATACAGAATGCAGAAAAAATAAAGAGAATAAAAGCTCTTTCTATATTCTCAGTAAGTATAATCAACATTAACAGCATATCTCCATCCCTTAAAATAAAACTAACCCATGTCTTCATCCCATAACTCATATCCTTCTTTATAAATCAATCTCATCACACCATCTTAGCCAGCAAAAGTTTATTAATGGTTATCAGGAATAACTACAGTACTAATAAACTATATCTAATAAATCCAGTTTGAATGCTTGCTTTTACTTTTATGTCTCCTTTTCTAGCAATCTATTAATTTTTTTTAAAAAATATCTTTATTGGATTTTTTAAAAAAACAAATAACATAAATACACAAAACAAAAAACACAAAAAACATACAAACATAAACGAATCTATCTATTAATTTTTTAAAAGGTAAGAGTTCCCCTCGCAGATGTGTGCTAGTCGTTCATGATTCTAGGGGGTGGTGCTCATCTCCACTGTCATATGGCCGGCAGGACTAAACGCCAAAGGTGCACGGAACACTGTTACTTTCCCACCAAAGCTGAACCCTATTTTTCTACATGGATTTTTTACGTGCTTTTGAACTGCTAGGTTGGCAGAAGCTGGGACAAGTAATGGGAGCTCATCCGGTTACACGGCACTAGGGAGTCAACCGCTGAACTGCCGACCTTTTGATCAGCAAGCTCAGCATCTTAGCCACTGAGCCACCGTGTCCCTATTTATTTTAGCCTTGATTAAATAAAACAATTTTATATTCTTTCCTCTTTTTCCTGAAAATATTTAGTTCCCCTCAAACAATTTCTCAACATCTGCATTCTTTTCACATTCTTTAAAAGCCTTTTTTGTAGTTAAAGTATTAAAAGGTTATCTACATCAGTGTTCGTATTCTTTCTGTTCTCAAGAAATCAATGACAACTTCAACAAGTCCCTTTAATAAATTCTCCACTATAAGGAGAATATTTACATCATTCTTCTGGTTTAGTAGTTGTGTGTCTTTTAAATTATTAAATAATCAACAAGTCTAATTTGCAATTTTTTTTAATATCCACTGTTTCATATTTTTCTCTGTCTTATATGCTGACATTTTCAAATCACATTCAAATAAATTTGTTTTATCCAATGGAACTTGTTCCTCTTCAGTGACATCATCCATTTTTTTCAATAATAACAGATAACATATTTTTGGAGCCCAATAATCATAAATTTCTCTTAAATAATTTATTGATAATTTATTTCCTTCTAGTGCCCTCTAGTGACCAATTTTCAAAGTCACCTTACCAATTCTACAGGAAGGATTCTTACAGCTACTGTAATTTCAAAGTTCTAATTCAATCTGAACTCTTAATCCATTTAACAATTTCTCAGATTAGCACTTTTGCTGCAAATTTAAAAAAGTTCTTTTTGAAAAGTCTGAAGTATAATTAAAACCTCTTTCTTAAAAATAGAAGAAAAATTTAATAGATCACATTTGCAGTTCTGAAGATCCTTAACCTTTAAAAAGCAACCTTAAAAAAGTAAACTCCAAAATGATTGTGACATTTGATTGAATCTTGAAAGGGTGCCTTGAAGGTTATGAGTTTGCTAGAATCCTGTTATTATCAGATGTTTGAAAGCAATTGCAAACCTCAGTTTCTGCAGTATACTTACCACCTTTACCCTAGCTGTCCAGTGTATATATGGGCTATCTCAAGTTCTCCTTTCTCCAGAGAGATTTCAATGGTCCAGATTCAGCATTCGGCTGCTGTTTTCAACCACAATGTTTCCTGCTGTTTGTGGGATATCAGCTTACCATTTCCTCACCAGGAATCTCCTGAGCTAGGATTTTTATCATGGTTTGTTGAATGGTCTGGTTTCCATAGGAAAAGTAAGCTAACTCTATAATTGCTTAACCAGATCAGAAAATAAGTGCAAACATTATATCAATTGCATCTGTCAAGAACTGCAAGCAGGAAAATGCTCATATTAGAGCACTTTCCTGCCTGCAATTCTTGATAGATGCAATTGATTATGGTGAGAATACAGATTACAGCTCCATTAATTTATTAAGAGGTTATCCTTCCCAGTGCTCCTGCCAATTACTACCAAATTAATTTGATGATCAGGTAATTAAGTGAAAAGTATTGCTGTGTATTGTTGTGGATTTTATGAATGGGCTGCTGCCACCCCAGCAGCCCATTCTTTAAGTCTAATTCTAACATATCTGGGAGGATAAAATTAAACCACTGATGTTTATTTCACAACAAAACAAATGTAGGAAGATCTCAGGACATATCATATGAAATTAGTGAGATGGCTATGAAAGGAAGCTATAACTTCATTTTCCATAAAAATATATATTGATGTTTGAAATGCTAGCATTTGTTTTTTAAATGTATTTTATTTGAGGAAGAGAATAAATATATTTGAAAGGCTCCTCTCCTTTTCCCTGCTACAAAATCAAAAACTGTTCTCATTTGTGCAGAACACCTAATTAGTGGATGACGTAAAATACTTTTTACTTTTCAATCAGCGTCCAGTAGCTTTGCATTCTAAACCCTGAATTTATTTATGAACTGGATCGTATGTGTTATCAATTGTAACCATATGTTGTCATACAGTAAATCATACCAAAACTCTTTAAATCACATTAATATGTTTACAGTTATTGTTTTGCATTTTAAATTATCATAAAGTGTTTAGAATTATATAGTCTTCATCAAATGATTTTCTTCCCTATAACAATTCTGTTGTGTTATGCAAAAGTTTTGCTTTATTTGCAGCATCATTGTTGCATTTTAATTTAGTTAAATGTATGTTATCATATCCTGATTTAAAATGGCTAATATTAGAACAAAGCATATGGCAAAGTTACCTATCTAGAATAATTCAGAGTATGAATTCTGTCAATTATTTGGAAAGCAGTATAAAATACAAAAGGAACACGGTAGCCTAATGAAGGATTTAAGAATAATCACAACTGAAATAAAAAATGCTATTTCTTCTGCTACTCGTTAACACCTATCGACTCATGACAACTGTCAGAACAAGCTGAAAACCTGAGGGAACACTGCCCATTAACCCTCTACGCAGGGGAATCAGATCTGAAAACCTGAAAGATGCAGACAAACACAAGTTGGCAGCAAAATGATTCAGAAAAGCTAACCAACCACCGATCGTCCGCATTTTTGCAGCCCAGGTCTGGCAACTCTTGTACCTGCATTTCTGGAGAGCTGATAACAAGATCAAACCTTCAAAACGTTTTGTAGTTTGTTTTCTAAATTACGGTCACGGTTAAACTGATCCAGAACGATCTTTTTAAGTGACAGCTGACGTGGTGGGATTTTTTTTTGGGGGGGGGATCAGGCAGTTTAGTCTCCCCGCAACTGCAGGTAATGTCAGCGCATGCGCAGTCCATTTCGTCTAACAATTGTTCTAGCAGGCGCTAATCTGACTTTCCGTTCTCTTGCCAGCGCCGCCCCGTATACGCCAGGACTCCACATACCTTGGAACAACAGCCCTCGCCAATAAACCACTCCCCGCACTGATTGGTAATATGGGAATTGTAGTACAAGTCAACTGCAAGATTTCCAGACTGCATTCATACATATCTAGCAGGCGCATACATACATGTCTCATACGTATCATGCATGCATATCTCATACATATCTATCATAAATACATATCTATTATATACATATTTATCATATATACATATCTATCATAGATATCCAACATACATATCTGTCATACATACATGCGCGGCTCAGGTTTGTAACAAATCGCCTTCCAGACACTTTTGTCCGCCGCTCTTCTCCTCTCAGTTCAAGTTGCACTAACTACGCGCTTTTCCCTACGCACCTCAAAGCACGAAATTCTAACTCCGCCCACTTCCGTTGCAACGACCATTAAGTTCCTCTACAAAGAGATTTCCCCTGTTAGCGGTTACTTGGCTCGCCCAAGGCAGGTAACCATCTTTATTGATGGAAAAGAATCCACGGTTTTAAAAAAAGGTGCATGAAACCGTAGACTGGGTGGGCCGGCGTTTTAATTTTTAAGAAGGTGAGTCGACCGAAGCTTGCCCGTGCGCTAAAGGGGGAAAGCGGTAGGTAGGTTAGCGACGGACCGTTTTCCCCCTATGCCCTCACTCAACATGTCTGCGTCTTACAGGCGAGAGCAGCGAAGCGCTGAGACAAAATGGCCGCTGAGAGCGGGAGGGGGCGCTCTAGCGCGGCGTCTCTGTGTTCCTCTGAGCGTGCTGGCGGATTTGAGCCTCGCCGAGTTTGAGAGCGAGTGGGGCCAAGAGAGTCGGCTGGGAAGGGAGGGGAGCCTCGAAGTTCACACGGCCGCCTCAGTGACTTTTGCCCGGGAGCTGCCTCTGCTTCTGCTGAAGCTTCGGCTCGGATCCTCAGGCCTGCCTCCTCCTATTGCTCTCCTCTCGCTCTTTCCCCGTGTGTGCGTGTGTGTCTGTCTGTCTCCGCGCCTTCTGCCCTACCGACTCCCCTCCGAAACCTGCCTCGGCTTCGGTCCGTCTTTTAATCCTGCTCTTCTGACTATCCACCCCCTCTGACTCCCTCTTATTTTCCCAGTGGGGAGAAAGGGGTCTCCTCTCCTTTCGCCCGAGTCAGAACCGCGTCTCTGGGTCCTCTGAATCAGCTGCATAGGTTCAACTCCCACCCACCCAAGTCCCAGGAAGGTGGCTGCCTTTCGCTTCTTCTCCAACCCCAGTTTTTCAACTTCCCCGCCTCTCCTGCATCCCCAATCTCCCTGTTTGCCCCGCACACAGTGTCTACCGGGAAGATCCTATCCAGCCCTGCCTGCTTACCTGTAACTAACTTTCTTTGGGGCTGCCAGAGGGGGACACCCCCTCCGATCCCCTCTCTGCAACTATATGTCCCTTTTGTCTTGAGAAATTGGCTCTCCTCCTGCGTCTGTCTTCTCTGTTTGGTACGTGACCAAAATTGCATTGCTTGTTGCCGTCGCTGCCTAATCGTATTATCGACAGTCCTCGCAACTCTTCTCTTTTTGCAATAAACCTAAAAAACCTCCTTTTGTCTCTTCTTTGGCCTGTGCTATTTCCACGTTGCTGAGAATCAATCAGTACGACAATTTGTTTCTAAACTTTTCTGACTCCTGGAGGCAAACGCCCAGCTTTGACTCCGTAGTTTTATGTCTTACTGAAGGGCTTTTCCCTCACCTAATGTTTTAAGTGCTGCTGCTGCTGCTTTGGACGTAACCTTTTTTTCTGATTACCCCAATAATTAGAAAACGGGCAAAGTCTTTCCTAATCGGAATTCTTTTTATCGCCATCGCTATCTCTCAGTGCAGGGCGGGTGTTTATACTAGTGTTTGGAGAACTAAGGAGGAGGATGCCAAGGAAACTGCTGTTGCCTTATAAATCTGTGTTTTCTCACTCTCGAGTTCGAAGGGGGTTGCATGATTCTTTGGCAATGAATGCAGCCAGAAGTGGCTACCGGGTCTTCTCAGCAAATTCCTCAGCAGCCTGCACAGAACTGGCCAAGAGGATCACTGAGTGAGTCTATTACAATTTTTAGCACTGTGTTCTCTCATTCTTTTTAATGACTTTTAGTCCTTGGCAAGTATGGTACTTTAAGACAATGTTCTGTTATAGTAATTGCCAAGGAAATTACACTCTTTTCAGTGTAATTAAAGAATGTGTATTACTCAAAACTAAAGAATCTTATTTAAAGAAACAAAGTTCTTGTAAGAGTTCTTAAATTACAGGTGGTATTTTAAATATTTTAGATTAGACTTTAATAGACAGTAAGCATTCATGAATGTTTACTGTCTATTAAAGTCCAGTCTAAAATATTTAAAATACCACCTGTAACATATATGTGCATGTTTTAGTTCCATTCATTCAGCTGAGAAACAAAACCCTTTATGTCTATATGTTAATCAATATGGTACTTTATATCCTTGCTGGACAATTTAAATATATTGTTTAACTGTCTTTTTCCTTTGTATAATTTACTACATTTAGTTTGTACTGGTGTTGATTGTTCAGCCCCTGAACAGCCCACCTAATGATTCAGTGGCCAATTTTGACATCCAGCCAAAATCTGTATTTGCTAATAGTGATACTAATTTTAAGGTGCTTATGGAGCTAGAAGAGATGGCGTTTCTTTTTAGTGTATCTCTGAGGTTTTACAAGATTAGAAGCAAAAATTTTGCTCTGCTCTCAAGAATGTTTTCTGAGTCAAAGATGAGTGCCTTTGTTTTACAACTAAGGACTTATAGATAAGATTTCATAGGCCCCAGTTTTTACTGATTAAATAGTTGACAACATGATGGTTAATTTGAAAGCTATTAACAGAATAGTCTTGTTGACTTTCCATTAGTTTCAGCCTATTTGAGCTGCCTTCCGTTGAAAGCATGCTTTCTGGTGCATCTTTGGAGTATAAAATTGCATGAGAAAAACCTATGATATACAACTTGATATTCTTTTAATATCGACATTTACATACTGCATTCATAGTTGTGCCATATATTTGGAGCCTTATTGTCTTACATGCAAGTTTAAAATATTGCATGTGAATTATTACTTTTTGAGATTGGAAATAAGTCAATATAGGGATTGATTTCATATATTGTTTCAAGGTTTTTCTCATACATTGTCTATCAAAATTAGTTAAAACAGTACTGAGTAGACATCTAATAGGTAATAATGCTGGAAAACCTTTTCTTCATATACCTTACTAGCCTTTACTCATTCTGATTTTTTCTGTTCAGTTTTTCTTAATATCTACAGTTCTGGACTATCTCCTATAGCTGTCTTTTATTACCTGGCTGTCAGTTTCATTCAGTGGGGCTTTAATTTCTTCCTTGTAGAGAAGGAAGTTAATATGTCAGTACTGGTTGTGCCACCTCTATTTGTTTTGATAACTCTTCATTGTTTCATTTGAGATTATCTGAATTCTATAAAGGTAATCATTTTAATATTTTAAGGAACTCAGTGTTCTATATATATTTATATAAAGTCTACCATATTGAGTGGGTTTGGGTTGGTTAGCTTCATAAATTGGCAGCCCAAATTTGACTGGTAAGATTGTCAGAGGAGGCAATGTTGCCGGAATCAACTAGTGTGGAAACTCTCTAGCATTAGCTGATCTTCAGTCAGTTTCCTAAACAGCTGAATAGGCAACTTCACCAAAAGCTGTATTAGCATGCCCTTGAGAAAGATTATTTCTTTCATGAAAAAATCAGACCTACCTCATCCCATATATGTATAACTGAAACTGAAGATTTGTTCATTTTGATGTAATATTGTTAACCCTTGAAATATTCTCAATGTGATAACCAGAATAAAATTAATATTTCAGTATTAGTAATAGTAAAAAGTATTTGTAAAATTTATACACCATCAACATTTTGCCTTTTACTAAACATGGCTTTTCAATATTCAAGTACTCTTAATGTCAGATGCTATAAGTTTAACTTGTGATTAATCATCTGAAAATATTACTGATTGTAAGAAGGAAAACCCATCCAATAAAAAGAATAGGGAGACCTAAATTATATCCAGTAGAACCTATTGTATATTGAAATTGCAGTGTGCGCTGATTCTCTTCTCTGTATGTTTTCTACATTAATGATGTTAGAGTAGATTGCTAGTTTCTAGTTCCTTAATTGTATGACACTTTTCAAGTAAAACGAAAGCAGACTTAAAATGCATACTGTATAATGTTGCAATTTAAAAGCAGAACAGACTACCATATATCATTTTTTCTCTCTAAATATGACATTCTGTTGTTCAAGTTGTGTAATATTTCCCTCTAATAAGGACATTTTATTCTAGTATTTTTGAAAAGAATTATCCCAGATTTATTTCCTCTTACTTTGCTATTAAATGTTTATTTTGGTGAAGAGAAAACAAAAAAATCATTGGAGAGATAATTTATATGTTTTGTCTAATGTTTTGTGTAGCTACCTAGACAAAACTAGCTACCTAGTTGTGATTATGGTAGGGATCTGGTTGCCATTGTTGGAACAGGATATTGGAAAAGAGATGCCATGATTTGATTCAGCTTTGCACTTCTAATGTTCATAGAATATAATTAAAGTTTAATTTTTGTAGCTAGGTGTACTTTACTGTTCTAATAATTGCACAATAAACAGTTTCATGTTAAAGCTATTGTGCAGAATCTAAATCTTGAAAATACTTCTCTTTTAGGCGTCTTGGTGCTGAACTTGGAAAATCTGTGGTGTACCAAGAAACCAATGGAGGTATGTCATCAGAATAAAAATATGTGAGATACAAGCTTAGATACAATCAGATAAACAATTTTAAATGCCACATTTTAAAGCTGACCATTCTTTGTTACATTTAGAAACTCACAAAAAGAAAAACTACTTGACCAGACCAATCTAGTCTACATAAATAATAATAATACATTAAAACAATAAAGGTTAAAAGTTAAAGATGGAAAGCCTGATGAATCTTACATTCCCTTGCCAAAGGCCTGCATGAAAAAGGTCTTCATGGCTCTTCTGAATAATGGCAGAATGGGTGCCATCCAAATCTCAGGGTATCTAGTTCCCAAGGACAAAGGCATGATTCTAGGGTCCCAACAGATGACGTTGAATCAGACAAACTAGGAGTATACCTATCCTGTTAGATTGAATTGAATGGCAGATGTTATCAGAAACAGGCAATCAGCATCTTAAATCACACCTGGAAGCAAACCAGAAATCAATGCAGCCCACAAAGCAGAAGTGTTATGTGAGCTTACAGAGGCATTCCCATCACTGCACACACTGCCACATTCTGGACCCGTTGAACTTTCCATGTGCAATTCAAGGCCAGCCCCATGTTCAGCACAATGACTAGTCAAGCCACTAGGTCATGAGTGACAGGAGTTCCAACCTAGGAAAATGGTGCAATGTGTGTACCAGAGAGAATTGTCATTTATTCCTGGCCGCAGCTGGCACCTGCTTTTCAAGCAATAACTGCAAATCCAAGAAGGCTCCCAGACTGCAGGCCATCCTTAAAAGGGGATGTGCTACTCCATCCAAGATCAGAGATGGAATATTCCCAGATCTGGGGCGGGTTCGAAGACCCATAGATACAATAGATATAAGCAAAATGTACAAAAAGCAATAAACAAGTTTGAAACCCAAAGATAGTTTCTGTTCCTGATCCTATTTATTCTTTTCTGATTTTAAAATAGCCAATGAGATTCAGGTAGTTCTTTAAAATTTATGTTGCTAAGCAAGACATTAAGTGAGTTTTGGCCCATTTTACAACTTTTCTTGCTACAGTTAAGTGAATCACTGCAGTTGTTAGGTTAATAACCTGGTTGTTAAGTGAATCCAGCTTCCCTATTGACTTTGCTTTTGAGAAGGTTGCAAAAGGTGATGACATGAGCCCAGGACACAGCAACCATCATAAATATAAGTCAGTTGCCAAGCATCTGAATTTTGATCACATGATCATGGGGGTACTGCAATAGTCATAAGTGTGAAAAATGACCATAAAACACTTTTTTCAATGCAGTTGTAACTTTGACAAGTCAATGAACTGTTATAAGTCAGAAACTACCTGTAGTCCATTTTTTTATTGTCCTGTTGCTTCCACAACATTTTGAGACATTTCTATATTTCTGTCTATGACTGGGTGATTATTGGATTCATTTCTGTGTGGTAATCTACTTAAGCTGTGTTTATCCTTATAAAATCTACCATAGTGGGCTTTACAGTGTATTGCTAAAGAAAATTTATCATGTGTTTATCCTCTGTTTTTCCAAGGATTCAAAATTGTCTTCTTTTTATCCATGCAACAATCTTGTGACATAAGTAGACCTGAGAGTTAATGGATTTCATAACTGAGTGCAGATAGGAATCGGTCTCTACAGTCCTGGACTGGAACATGCTTTTTCCTACATCTGAGTTGCTGTACAGGTAGTCCTCACTTAACAACCACAATTGGGACTGGCAACTCCATCATTAAGCAACATGATTGTTAAATGAAACATCATTTGATGGTAATGAACTTACATCCTCACTTTTACTGTGGTTGTTACCCCAATAACCAACAGTCATTAAGTGAGACATCAAGTGATTCTGACTTGTGATTTTATTGCCAGCTTCTGCATGTTGGAAGTTAGCTGTGTAGCATGCAAGTGGCGATCGTGTGACCACAGGGACACTGAAAAGGTCATAAATGTGAGGAACAATCGTATTTTTTTTAAAAAAAAATAAAATAAAATTTCAGCAAAGGCATAACTTTTAACAATTGCTAAACAGAGCAAGGTCTTCCTGTATCTACAATCAATATTTCAGATTCAAGCTAGCTGCATCAGAATTTTTGAATGGAAGGTGTCTTGACATTTGAAGGGCAAAGGGTGACTTGGAATATGCACCCAGCACCCAACTTTACAGCTACAAGTTTTCTTGGTCTTGTGCTTAGTTGCAGAAGCATGACAACTATATGATGATGTTACTGTTGCTTATAAAAATTGATAAATTGAGGATTAAAAAAAGAATGAGAAATTTTCATCACTGCACCAGGAGGCAATGACGAATATGTAGTCTAACTAATGTGAGCAGCTTTGTTTTGAGAAGCTGCTTGATAAATTATACATTTCTCTCCCTGCCATAATGGGAAGTCTTGTCAGAAGAATTATGAATGTGGCAAAACTTCTGTTCAAAAAAAGCCCTTTAAGTGAGGATTTATTTATTATGGTTATTTTATTGTGCATTAGAACCTCCAGGAGCTCAAAATGATAAACTCAGCATTCTAGCCTTCCATTCCTTTTCTCTGCAACAGCCATTTGAGGTAGACAGAGACTCATCCATTGCTAAGAGTGGACTTGAATCTGGCTTTCTCTAATTTTAGTTCAACCTGTTATCTGTACACTATTGGTTTTCAGAAGGGGAATCTATAGTACAACTTTTGAAACAGCTAGAAAGCGAGTAGCTAGAGCTAAAGAAATGGCTTGGCAAAGGGAACAGAATTTATTCACATCAGCAAATATTTGTGGTTGAAAAACTTTTTTCCTTAAATTTAATATATAATAACATATTTCTTTTAAGATTCAAAAGCCATTTTATTTTCATTAGACTAGGATAGGTTTGTAATGGATTCTTTTTTAACGCCATACAACTTGTATATTTCAGTACTGCTATTAGTAGATTAAGGATACCATTAGACAGTCTTGCAAAGTTTGTTTAAATATCTGTGTTTCTCTGCAGAAACGAGAGTTGAAATAAAAGAGTCAGTCCGAGGACAAGATGTATTCATTATTCAGACAATTCCCAGGTGAGAGTTTTGTATGTTGTCCTTGAACTGCGAAGGTTAAAATGCATTTTCTTAGATAAATGAACTGTCCTGTTGAGTTTACTGGTTCTGTATGATATTTCCTAAGAAATTTAACACATACAAATACTCTTCTCCCAACCCCACTACAGTTTATTCTTGCTGCTAATGATTACTGCAATGTTAATAATTGTGGTAATTAAATTAATCATCATTGTGGGCTAATACAGCCTAATCTGGCCTTGAGAGATGTCCTTGTCACTTTTAAAAAACACAAGTAACTTTAAAAGGAATTAAAACCAGTTGGTTGAGCGAACAGAGAGGACAAGTATAGGAGCACATTGGTACCTATTATTACTATTACTATTACTACTACTACTACTACTATTATTATTATTATTATTATTATTATTATTATTATTATTATTATTATTATTATTATT
>JANHFP010009213.1:23307-40296 GCA_032468135.1 Calamaria suluensis
ATGTTTTTAGCTCCCGGCGAAAAGTTGGCAAATCCGGGAGCCTTCGCAACGCAGGTGGAAGTTCGTTCCAGAGAGACAGGCCTGCCACAGAGAAGGCTGTGGTCTACCTCTGTTCTGGGATGTTCTCTTAGTTCAAATGTACTATGTACAAGTTAAGTGTATAGTTTAATTAATTGTATACAAAATGTTATGTCCTAGAACTTGGTCTTAAATGTTGCCTGGATATGCATTGGAAAAGTTTGTTAATGATTTACATTTTTTTTTCTAAACTGCTTATCTACTCATTTTCATATACTGGAATTTCTGTTAGGTTTCTAAATAATCTCAAATTTCTTGTATACTTCACATAGTTGGGAAAATGTCAAGTTAAGATAAAAAAGCTGACTAATTTGTTATTAAATGATTTTTTAAAAAAAATATTAAACTTTTTTTAAAAAGTGGCTGAATTCACATACCACACTGAATAATTACCTAGGAGTATTTATTTCAGATTGGCAGTATATGTGACCCCAGCTATTGCGATTCTAAATCTGTGCCTTAATTTTATGTATGGACTATTCAGCAAACCATGATGTAGTGTGAAACATAGTCTACGATTGGTTTTGTCTTGACAAAATATCTGATATTATAGGGTTATGGACACAGAGAAAACTGATTTGTATTTTCTACTTTTTCAGAGATGTGAACACTGCAGTAATGGAACTGTTGATTATGGCTTATGCACTGAAAACATCCTGTGCCAAAACCATCACAGGTGTAATTCCATACTTCCCTTATAGCAAACAAAGCAAAATGAGGAAGAGAGGCTCAATAGTCTGTAAACTCCTGGCTTCCATGTTGGCTAAAGCAGGTAAATGGGCTGATTAGAGGCAGCATTGGTTTTAGTTCTTGCAGTTCATCTAAGCAATGTTTGATCTGTCCCCAAAGATGGCGACAAGAATAACTGATTTTGTAGAGTTTTGCCTTCTACTATAAGAATACCTTTCTGCAGAAAAGCTATCAGGACAATCATTAAAAAGAAAACATGTTTAGAATCACTCATACTGATATTTCAAAGACTTCATAGTAATGAGTTCGCTAGTAAATGAGGATTAGAAGTTTCTACCACAGATTCCAAGATTCTGTGCTTTACACCTAATGTGTAGATGTGCGTGTGTGCTTAGCATATGATAAATCTTTGTGTTAAAAATATTGTGGTTTTTCCTTTGTGATATTTCCTATATTTGTGTGTAAGAAAGAAAGGGACACAAAATACAAACACTTCAGTTGTTCCTTTTTTATCAATAATGCAAACGGCTGCGGGTGGTCATTCTGTTAGAATATCATAAGAGAAATATCCTCCAAATCGAGGTAGCCCTCGACTTACAACAGCTCATTTAGTGACCATTTCAAGTTACAACAGCACTGAAAAAGGTGGCTTAGGACCGTTTTTCACACAACCATTGAGCATTCCATGATCGCGTGATCAAAATTTAGACACTTGACAACTGACTCAATTTTATTATGGTTGCAGTATCCTGGGGTCATGCCTTTTGTAACCCGATAAGAAAAGTCAAAAGGGAATCTAGATTCATTTACTGTAACAACCTTGTTACTAACTCAGCACTTCAGTGATTCAATTAACATCTTGGGAGAAAAAGGTCATAAAATGGGGCAAAGCTCACTTAACAAATGTTTCATTTAGCAACATAAACTTTGGGTTCAATTGTTGTTGTAAGTTGAGGACTACCTGTAACTACAAATAATTGAACTGGAGCTAGTTCATTTCTTAATGACTTCACCAGTCATAAATCAGCTTCTTTGGTACTAAGATCATTATACCACTTTCTTTTAATCTGAAAAAGTTTTGATTAAATATCTTTTGTTTGCTTCTTAGAGTATGAATCTTTCCCGAAACACTGAAGAATGTGTATTCAGGTTATAACAGACACCGGGAATGCACATTATAATTATAGAATCTTTCAACAATAAATTTTTAAAATATGATTTTAAAAATTAAATTGAGATTTCCTGCCTTGTGATTTAAGTCCATCCTGATAGCAAGCTGTTAATTCCAGCTTAAATAATTAGACATTCCTCTGTAATTGTTGGAAGTTGTAATATATAATACTTTATATTTGTTTGGTTCTTAGGTTTAAACCACATCATCACTATGGATCTTCATCAAAAAGAAATACAGGGTTTTTTTAGCTTTCCTGTTGACAACTTGAGAGCATCGCCTTTCTTGCTTCAGTATATACAGGAAGAGGTATAAAGTGATTTTGATCTCTTAATAGTCATAACCTTTGCTTTATTAAAAGATGATGTTTTCACAGCTATATTATCTCATACCTAACTGAGGCAGTACAGATAATGAAAAAACAACTTTTTGAGTGCTGAGTATTGTTACACCTGCTCCCAAATTTAGGTTATGGTCATTCACACATGCAGCCTACTGAGATATGCAGAGTTTGCAACTAAACGGGTTTTCTACCTGGGTTTTCCAGATAGTTGTGACTAGAACATATGAGACACACAACTCCATTGAACAGCCAGGACATAATTAGGAACACACACAAATAATTTTCAACCAAGCACTGAAGCGCATCAAGTTATGGTGGAATAAACGGAGACCTAATGACTAAATGTGCAGTTGCTCTCTCACATGCATTCATTCCCATTACCAACATCCTTCTCAACTAGGCTGCCAGGCACTAGCTAGATAGGCTAAAACTGCCACGTCTGAATCCAAGATGATTCAAAGAGTGGGCAGGCTTCAGAATCCCTTAAATCTTTCTTTGCTGATTTAAAAGGAAGCATGGTGGCTCTCAGTGGGATGTTTGTTAAACCCTCAGTCTCCCTTGTCTGTCTGCTGGTATGTATGTATCAGGTGAAATCTAGCAGGTTCTGGAGAACCAGTAGTGGAAATTTTGAGTAGTTTGGAGAATGGGCAAATACTACCTCTGGCTGGCCTCAGAGTGGGGAGGGAATGGGGATTTTGCAATTACCTTTCCCTGGAGTGGGGTGTGTAGAGATTTGCAGTATCCTTCCCCTGCCATGCCCACCAAACCACACCCACAGAACCGGTAATAAAAAGAATTGAATCTCACCACTGGTATGCATGTATAGATGTATGTATATATGAATTAAATATATTTGCTGCCCATCTCAGACTTCAGGTGACTGAGTAGTATCATTCCTGGTTCCTATCCTCTTTGTGTACATGCCTACTTCATATTAACATGATGGCATCTTCATCCTGGCCTCACATTCTCACACGACCTAGCCTCATGTTCTCATATTACAGTGAGTAATCCCTCACAAAGTTAAATAAAAAGGAAGTATAATTATTTTATAGTAAAGGATTCATCACTTATTTAAAAGTTATCAAGTATGGTTGTCCTTAAATTATTTTTCTCAGTCACATAATAACAAATAATTACTCGTAAAAAACAATTACTTTCAGAACCAAACTGCTTTAAAATCAAAACCTTTCTCCTTTTTTAAAGATTCCTGATTATAGGAATGCAGTTATAGTAGCAAAGAGTCCTGATGCTGCTAAGAGGTATTTATTTAGATATGAATATGGGGTAGTCCTTGACTTTTGAGTGTAATTGAGTTCAGAATTATGATTGCAAGTCATGATGGTAATTAAGCAGGTCACCATGTAGCCATGCCCTGTTTTGCAGTAGTTAATCAAATGCATTTGTTGATACATGAATCCGTATTATCCAATGAACATTTTTTTGCTGAAACTGGAAGTAAACGCCAGAAATCACCAAAAATTGTCATGTGACCGTGGGACCCTTCAGACAGTCATAAATGTGAGTCTGTCGCCAAGCACCCCAAATGCGATCTCATGCCCACAGAGACAGCTGCAGCCATTGGAACTCCAGAACTGGATTGTGGGGATCTGTTGTAACTTCAAATGATTACTAAGTGACAGATTGTTAAGCAAAGGCTACCTATATTGCACAATAGCTATCTGCAAAATTCCACCTAGTAGGATTGTACAGAGATCAAAATTCAACCACCAAATGTGGTTCAGGACATTTTGTCCAATAGCTGGAAAAGATGCTAGAACATAATTCCTGGGACTCACCATGTGCCACTCACATTGTCTAATTATATATTTATCTTTATATCTGGGTTTATGCACAGCCATAGATATTGGATCTTGCATGCCAATAACTATTGGTGACTTCCAGCTTTTAGGGCATCATTCTCCATATAATGCCCCTCAAAATGGATCTCTAATTAGTGGAATTAAATGGATATATGCACTGAACCACTTTAGGGTAGAATTTTTAAATTAAGGTCACCCAATTAAAAGCTTAGATTATCTTTTATGCATAGGTCAGTAGGCTAAGTAATAGGTTCTTTTCCCCTCTGGAAGCCCATTAAGATTTTTCACAAATGAAAACAGAGCTTTTCCGTGCATCCATGAATGCTTAAAAGCTGGCGGGTGATTATGACTTTGGAAGGCCTTGTGCTTAGAAAGCATTTTTCAAATAATATATACTTAATAGGAAAAATATGTTTATTGGGGGGAGGAAATCAAAGGACCAAAAGCATCTGTAGTATTTTGCTGAAAGGAAGCATAATTTTACTTTTCATCAATAATTGATGAAAAAGTGTGCATGACTCCTTTCTGAGGCTTCACCTTGTTTGAAAAATGGGTAAGTGAATATACCTTTAGAGCTTCTCAGAGAAAAAGTCTTGCCTTGACTAATACTTGGTTCCTACTTACACAGGGCCCAGTCTTATGCTGAACGACTGCGGCTAGGCCTGGCGGTTATCCATGGGGAGGCTCAGTGCACAGAGCAAGACATGGATGATGGACGGCACTCTCCTCCAACAGTAAAAAATGCTACCTTGTGCACTGGCCTGGAGCTACCCTGTATGTTGTTTCATTTTTCTCTTTAGAATTATACATCAGGGGACAATCTGAAATCTGTTATATTTGGCTAAACCATCAAATTGTCAAGTATAGAATTTGTCTGTATTTACACTGCATTTCTTCATGTTGAAAGTGGGGGCTTATATGATGAAACATACCTAAATAGCATATTGAGAAGTGGGATTCTAATAACATTTATATTGCTTCTTTTTGGTTTATGCCCGGAAAAATGTCTACAATGGAATCCTTTATAAAATCAGCAAGCATGTAAAAGTAAAACATAATATTTCTAAACATTGGGAAGGTTTGCGCTTTTAAGTAGTATCTCATTTTTTACAATACATATTGCAATAGGCAAAGAAATGTATATAATTACTACTGCTAGCACTATGATTTATATTGCACTATGATCAGCTGAAATTTAATAGCAAATTATTTGTTTCTATTGCTGTCATGAATGAAGCAGCATTTGCCAGTAAAATATTAGTAAATTTCTGTTTAGCAAATTTTTGTTTTTAAGTAGTAGGTAGCCATCCATTTATTGGAAACAGAAATGCTAATTTTGTGGAAGCTAGTTCGCATTTGGGTTTGTTTGTAATTAAAATGTTTATTGAAGGTTATCACTACAAATGGGCATGGTGGAACTAACTTCCAAGTATCCACTGACACAGAATTAATCTATCTGCACAACTGTACAACTATACTACAGTAACATTAATTTTGAATGAAATCACATTTGGAATGGTACAATATCAGCTACTTTACTATATGTCTGGATTATTTTGTCTGATTTTTTTAACATTTAACAGTGATCCCAAGTGTGGTTGATTCCACTTGTTTCATTTCAGCCTTTGGTTGTAATTTTTTAAAATGTCAGACAGGCACACAAATGCTCACGGCATTTGGGTTTAAAATGGAAAGATATTTATCTCATGTAGGGAGCTTGTAATATATTATCTACATATGTCTGTATATTAATTCACATATACAGTAATTGGGTCTGTATTGGTTACAATCCAATTAAAGAGATACCTTTAATTATTTCCTTATTGGTCATAATACAATTGTAACCAATAAGGAAATAATTAAAGATACCTCTTTAGTGATTCAGAATGAACACTACAGTAGAACACTGCTCTGCATTAATTTACAAAGCAATTTACTGTACAATAAATCTATGGTTCTGGGTTTGTTTTCCTCCTATAGTGATGATGGCCAAAGAGAAACCACCCATAACAGTAGTTGGAGATGTTGGAGGTAGAATTGCCATAATTGTGGTAAGGAATGAAAATGACAGAGAATGAATGTGAACATCTTCAATTTGAGCGCTGTTTAATTATTTATGTCTGAATATAGCTTGGATTTTAGTTCTGGGCTCTAAGCCAATATTGATTATGCTGACACTTTTAAGCAGTCATGCAATATCCCTTTCCACTTTTGCTGTGCTTAATTAAAGACAGATGTTCTACATCATCCACAATATTCTCTTTGCATTAGGAGATAGTATTGGTTTCTGAAATTTGTACTTGATAAATGTGCAAACAAAACACAATTCTGAAGGGTTATCAGTATACAGTTTTCCTATTCTGAGGGAATGACTGATAAATTTGACCTTATGTCTTACTAAGATTATATAATATTATATATTACTGTATCAAGTTTCAGCAGGATAGCTTTTAATATCATTTTTAATTATACAAACTTAGTGTGTTGTTTCATTATGTTACTAAATTCAGTGGTATTGTAGCTAAATCTGGCTTCCTGACACTAGTTATGTCAGTTGACAGAACCTGTGTAAATAATCTTCACAATATGAAGGCACCCTGAAACATGGTGACCTTTTCCGAAGATATTACAAAGATTCCAGATGGTCTCTAAAACATAGTGAATTTCTAAATCAGGGCAGCTATTTTGTAAATCTAACCTTGAGAGAGAGATAACCAACAATGCAGTCAAGGTTAAATTTAAATTTTTGAAGATTACCTGTTTTTTTAAAAAAGACTTTCAGATATTTTTTGGGGAGGGGAGTTATATCTAAAGATGCAATCTATATTGTGCTGATAGAAAATATTTGTTAAAATGTTTTTAAAACATGAAAAAATGGATGGATTAACATTAGACAAATACTTCTTATTCTTCAGATCTTTTTGAATTTACATTAGTGCTAAAACATTTGAGGCAAGAGCATAGCTCCGTTTATCCAGAATTTAACTGGGATATGTTTTTCTTCTCAGGATGACATAATTGATGATGTTGAAAGTTTTGTGGCAGCTGCCGAAATCCTGAAAGAGCGAGGCGCTTACAAGATCTTTATCATGGCCACTCATGGTCTCTTGTCTGCTGATGCCCCACGTCTAATTGAAGAGTCCTCAATTGATGAGGCAAGTTTCTGTAGGCAATGGATTAATAATTTGAATGTCTTTTTTTACAAAACAAAGAACGAAAAGCAGGACTAGAACCAAAAAGCCTTCCCTAAAATAAAAGAACATATTTTTTATTGGAGGGGGAATCTAATTGAGTATGTGCATGAATATACGTATATATAAAACCACATAGTAAGTCCAGTAACTCACACAGTGAGTTCTGGTTTTGAAATATCCCACAGTTATTAGCAATTAGCAGATATAAATACGTAGAGGACACTGCTACTTTGTGTATACAAAGCCCAAAGAGAAATTCAAGCAGTTTCTACTTGCATTCACCTCATTCTGCCCTTTTTATAGTAAATAACATGTAACAGAGCAGACTTTCTTGGGTTAGAAGAATAAGTTGAAATTGGAAACTGTCATTAGTCTGTCATTTCAGAAAAAGCAATAGTTGAAAACGAAATGTTCAGACAGGAGACCTCCTAAGGTTTATTTTTTCTCTTAAAAGATGTGTCTTTTTTTTTGTGCCTTAAGGTCCCTGCTTTTCTCCTTCTCAGCACAGTTTGTTCTCCATATAGCCATAATTCAGTGCTGAATGTTTCCAGACTATGGAAACAAAGGACTGTGTTTTGATGCCTTCCTGTCCAAATAATCTGTCCTTTCTGATCTGGGTATAATTTTCCTCACCTAAAGAAAAGTTGTGCCTCCCAGTTGTTTTTCTGAATTAGTGGTGGGGGGGGGGAGAAAGGAAGTGGTTGCCAGTGGCAGCAGTCAGACACATTTCTTCAAGTAGGAAATATAACAGAGCAGTACAGAGGGTATATAGTGGTACATTGTGTCTACCAACTTTAAGATTATCTACACACAAAGCTGCATGTCAGATGTTGTAGGCAATAATAGAGTTGACAGCAGGGGTGGGTTCCAAATCCCGTTGCTGCCAGTTCACTTGTGCATACATGCGCAGAAGCATCCCAGTGGATGGGTGGAGCCTCCGGCCACTATCGGTTCACCTGATCCGGTGCGAAGCGGTAGCAACCCGCCACTGATTGACAGAGAATGTTATCCCTGTGAAAATAAAGAGTGCCATACCACTGTACAAAGGTGCCACCAGTGAAGCAGTTGGGCCTGTAATGACCACTCTTGGGTAAAAGAAATTTGTTCCCTTTTCAAGGAAATACATACTGAAGGGTTTTTTTTAAAGTCATTTCATAAACCATGTCATACATAAACATGCACTAAATCCTTCCCGATCTATTTTACTCTTATTTCAGTGCATGGTGGTTTCAGAACTATCATGTCTATGAGGAGGATGTCATATCAAATTCTTGAGTTATAAACTCTGTACAGGAAGTCCTCAACTTACGATCACAATAGACCCCAACAATTCTGTTGTTAAGTCCCATTTTACAACTTTCCCTTGCCACATTTGTTAAGTGAATCCCTGCAGCTGTTAAATTAGTAACACAGTTGTTAAGTGAATTGACTTTGCTTGTCGTAAGGTTGCAAAAAGGCGATCACATAACCTCAAGATCCTACAACCTTCATAAATATGAGTCAGTTGGCAAGCATCCAAATGTAAATCACATGACCATGAGGATGCTGCAATGGTCTTACGTGTGAAAATGGTCATAACTCACTTTTTTTAATGATGTTGAACTTTGTATGGTCACTAAGTGAACTGTTATAAGTTGAGAACTACCTGTGTTTTACCCTTTACTTCTGTTTGCACCAGTGACAACTGATGATGCAACTGATAGATTTGCTTTCTCTTGTTATATCCAAAACAAATTCATTTTTAATTTTCTATGTCTTACAGTAATTCTGTTAACTCCATTTCAAACCATGCCAAGGGACATCGCAAATACTTCAATCTCAAATCTAGCTGTAATTCCTTCATATCTGATGAAACCTTACATTACATAAATAATCTGTTTCCCAATGATAGTTCCAAAGAGCTGCTAGCTTGATTTTTTTTCTTAGATAATATTTTTCATGGATGGATTCTAAGTACGGTACATATTTCAACCATGTTTTCTTTTACTATACTTTGATAGGTTGTGGTCACCAATACAGTTCCTCACGAAGTACAAAAACTGCAGTGTCCCAAGATAAAGACTGTGGATATCAGCTTGATCCTTTCCGAAGCTATCCGTCGCATCCACAATGGGGAGTCTATGGCTTACCTCTTCCGCAACATTACCATGGATGATTAGATTTATTTTTTTCTCATTCTGCCATTGGTTTCCTCAAAGATAAGGGAAAGTAATATGTATATGAGCGAGAGTGCCATCAAGTTGATAGTTTTTAAAAATATAAGAGACTGGATCAGGGTGCAGATAGCCATTGGAATATATTGTTAAACTATTTGAATGATGCTATCTGTGGCTTTTTGCTCTTGTTATATCTTGTGTATCATGAGAGGCAATTGGGGAATGACTTTAAAGGTGCACTGAGATTTGCTCTACATGCATATCCTCACATCAGACAAAAATGTATTTTCCTTGCCATCTTTGGAACAGTTTTTAACATTGTGGTAGCGGCAAGTTTTTCTTTTGTGAAACGGCTTCCAATGATTCATTTCCATCGACAATAACATACTAAGATGCTATCTGGTTCCAAAGTTGAGGTAAAAAGTTGAATGTGCTACCTCTTTTTTGTTATAGAGAATATGTTGTAATGCTGATTAAATGCTTGAAAGAGAAGCATAGCAATTATATACATATACTGGTTACTACAGTGTATGCTAAAATGCATAGTTCAATGGGATTCATACTCTGTGTTTGTGCATGGCATAAGATGGGGTATTTTAGTTAGAAGATACGGAGAACTCAGTGCAGCCCTATCTTGTGCCATACACATCTTTATTCACTAATATAGCATGGTTAACAGTGAAATGAACTCTGATTTTTAGAGCACTAAGTTAGCAATCACACACACTACTGTATTTTAACACTAAGGCCTTTGCTGGGATGATTGAACCTCTTTTACAGTGCAGTGATTCTTCAGCATTTTATCAGACATTAGCTTCTGGCTTGGAAATGAAACAATCTACTCCCACACAGTTTCCTTTTCTTCCTCTGGTATATGTCCCTTGGACGCCAAAATTTCATCTCTTTAATTATCTCCTCTCCAGAGGTCTCTTCCCTGCTTGGAACCTGCTTGATTAATTTCTGCATATCTTCAGAACTTCCGAATAGAAAATTAGATCTTAATGTTATATCTATTGCAAGTTGTTTGAATTAAGACTGAATTGCATATACTGTATGGTAGCAAAAGGGAAGCATGTTTTCCTTTTTCTACAGAAAAGATCTTGAATTTTCTAGAATATATGAGCATTAACTTTCTTCAGAAAAGTTCATGAAGCCACCCATTGTTAATGCTATTGTATTTAAACTTGTATTTTGTTTGAAAAAGTCTAAATCATACTTACCTGCATAGGCCAACAACCCAAACCTGCTGTTGCGGTAGAATAGGTACAATAGATAGAAAGACAAGAGGTGTATTTGAGAAAAATGCTACCCACAATGCAGATAAGCCTAAACTAGACCAAATTTTACCCATTTTCCTTAATCTATAGTTTTTTGGATTGATTTGTTTTGCTTCTTTTGGGATTTATTATTTTACCGTACTGTTGTTCTAGCCATTTCGATTCATTTTTGCCTCTTCAACTCGAACAGTTCTTTATATTTTTAAATTTGCTATTATCTGTCTTTTCAGTAGCAAATATTCCTTTTGACTAGTGTTATTTGGCAGCTTTGATCATTGCAAGAAATGCCTAAAATAGGGTATCTGGATCTTGCATATAATGTTTAAAATAGTGGGAAGACTTTTGCATCAACCCCTTAGATAAAACATTTCTCAGTTTGACCATATTGAAGTCTAGTGTTCTCTTTTCACAGAATTTTTTAAGTATTTACTACCAGGCAAGGTATAAATCAACTGTTTGTTATCTCATTAATATTGTTATTAATTATCCCATTCTTGTGATTTATTAACAGTGTTAATCACTTAATGGTATTATAGCATCTTATATATTATTGTCCAAATCTTCATGATCATGGAAATATTGTTCATTGCTTTATTGTGTATTGTTCTCATATTCCTGCTTTAAAAGAAGAGAAAGAATAATATTCTTCTTTGCTATAGCCAACCTAGTCCCAAAACTGAATCTTAAGAGCATTTAATTCACTAATTATATCAAAAGCACAGTCATAGCAATGGTGAATAGTTATAATACAATGCTGAAAGTACATAAATATTATCCCAGCTTCACAAGCAATATATGTTGGCACAAGTAATTAAGTGCCTTAACTCTGGGATGGTGATTCTAATTCACATCAGTGATTGCCAGAAGAGATCTGACATGATCTTATAAATAGATTAACCAAAAACAACTAATGTTCTTTCAGAAGGTTTCCTGCATGACTTATAAAAATATAGGCAATATTATGTAGCATTCTTTTTTTGTTTACTATTGAGAAAAGGGAACTATCCTTAATTTCCCTTACTTTTTTTCCACCCATCAAAGCATATTTAAGTAACTTCCAATTCATATTCAGGGACAAAGAAGACTGGAAGTCCAGGAAGGGTCTTGACTGTTCAGCAAACCAATCCCTTTGTTTATATATACCAGCTTACAATTTAGCTACCTGGGAATACGGTATCTTGTTCTTATTTCAGTCTGGTTAACAAATCATAGTATTCTGAGGCAAAAAGCAATATTTTGAGCTAGTCTCATAAATCATAAATGATGACTGATTTAGAAAAGTCATATTTAATCCATTGCTATGATTTTCATGGATTGGTCTTAGGTTCAAAGTTCAAACACTTGATTTTCAGTCTTTAAGGGTAAACAGCATTGACTGAAATGTAGGTGAAGTCCAAAAATGTGATTTCTAAACTCAAGCAAGTGGAGATGTATGCTGCATGTTTATTACCTGTTTTGCAACAATCAAAGCCATCCATATATAGTCCAGTAAAAATGTAGATCTATGCAAATACTGCAGCATTAAAACAATATTTGGGATTTTGATCTGCTTTAAGCAAATTGTCAAGGTCATGAGGTTAAGTGATGACTCATTAGCATAAACAAGTCATTTATCTTTTGTGATATATTATAAATATGTCCTTATTAAGCACATAAATCTGTTTGCTTTTAAACTGGTGGGTTTTTTTTATTGGTGGTTTTAAATAAAGATGAAAAAGGAATGTCTCTCCTCTTATGCCACCCTGAATTTATGGGAAGATTCTGCCTCTTTTGAACCAATTCTTTTGTTAGTTCATGAGCTTGATTTTAGATGTTATAATTCTCCCATAGCATTGGAGAGACTAATCTCTTACAGCAACTAAATCTTCTGATAATGATTTTATCTCTCCTGGTATATCCTTCCTAACATTTTATTATCCTCAAAACTGAGTGCAAGATCCTATTTTAAAGGCACACCAGAGCTGCAATGGCAGGGCATGAAATAGGGTTTGGCTTGTAATCTAGCTAGCGGTCTGATAATAACAGTTTTATAAGGTAAGTGTAGCACTCCTAGCTTTTTAATCAGATATTTAAAATACCTTTATTCAAACTCACCTCTAGGTCTTTAGTAGTACAAATATTTCCTCTCCATACTTCTGTCTTGTTTTTGTTCTGCACTTCACATAGGTATAAAGGGAGGGGGAGCATCTTAAATTAGTAGCTAATTAAACTCGTGTAAATTGAGGTTGTGGAACAAGATGAAGTAAATTGTGATTTTGGTTTCTGAAATATTCTGACCTGGGAAAATTGGTTTTGGACAACACAATATGAAATAAGAGGGAGCAAAACCACAGGGCTTCTGAAAAATCATTTTGAAGACAAGATAGACCATTATATATTAATTAATATTAAAGTGACTATAATTGGTAACTTTCCAAAACAACAAAAAGAGTAATATAATGCTTCATTTTCCCAAGCTACTGAGTTCAGAAAACCCGATCCTTCAGTAATAAAAGTGCTAAATTGAAGGAAAACATGATGATTACATATGTAAGGGATTCATAGCTAACAAGTACATGCTAAAGAACAATTTAGACCTAACACTATGTAAAATGCCCATTGTTTGTGGGCTACACATATTCAATTCAAAGCAAAATTTAAAAATAGATCATGTAGAAATGCTCTAAAATGAAAGCTGAAATATTTTTCAATCTAGTACAGTGCCTATTGTCTTTACAGAAGTAGATGCAATTGAACTAGCCTAAATCTGAAGTTTGAAGAAATATTATTTTGTCTTCTTTGGGTGCATCATGATAGTTCTAAAAGTAGTTTCATAAATGAAGGGGAGATGTTGCATTCAGAATCATTTTGCAATGCTTAATCACTGTGAAGTGACTTCGTATTTTTGAAGCCTGCTGATGATACATTGGGCAGTATAAAAAGCTACTGCTGTGTCAACATGTTTAGTTATTAGGGATCTGATAGGAATTTTTATGAATCCTTTATATATATTATTATTATTTCAGCTTGTTCTTAGTTTTACATACTTGCTGCTAGGAGGTTCAAACCTTTTCATTATCTTCTAATAAATATATACAGAAGCACTTTATCTTTTCAGTTTTGGAATGAAAGAACAGGCAAGTAGGGAAGCACAGCACCATGTAGTATTTTTATGACTTTTGGGGTATACTTGTGTACATTGAGAGGAGGAGCCAAATCCTTATAGCCCACACAGTTTCATGTCCTTAGAATCTCGAACATGACATTAAATATGATCCCCTTCTTTAAATGGTCAAATTGATTAATTGATTTATCTGCCACCTTAACAAAAGATCACTCAGGACAACTGGCAGTTTAAAACAGTGACTGGGAAATTCAAAGTAAAAAAGATAAAAACATTTAAAATATGAATATTAAAAGGACCAGTAAAGGCTTAGTAAACCTGTAAAAAAGATGCATTTTTACAGGTTTACTAAGAACATGGAATAGAATGGAACTTAAAGCAATTCCCATGAGCGATGCAGGGAAAAATCTTTTCCCACATGCCTGATAGCAAGATTTTGTAAGCAATATCATCCCAAAGACCTTCTCCAGACCTTACCTCAGGTTTTTAATGGGAGAGGCAATCTATCAGCTGCTTAGCTTTAATATACCGATAGTAATTTGCAACTTCCAGTCAACGGGCTGCAGAATCTATCCCAGATATGTCCTTTGGTACTTTTTTATTTCCCAGAGAACATTAAGGTTGGGAAGACAAAAGAGGCTTGTAAATTGTTTATTCTATTATGAATGAAAAGGTCCAAAGTTACTGGTTGTTCCTCATGTATTTAAGAATTTATTTTTACCTTCAGCTGGGGTACTTCTTGGAAATACTCTACAGATTGTACCCAGGCCTTTAAGAAGTTAATGCAGCCCTTGGTTTTGGGTTTTGTGGCTTCTTCCCTCCCATTGACTGATACTGTTTACAACCTTACCAAGGCAAGGGTGAAGTGTGTGAACAAGAGGAGATTCAAAGTTTATTTTGGCAGGTGAGAGTATTAACATTTAAGTCTGGCTCTGTGGTCCATTTGATGTAGTGTGCTGCCATCTGCAGGACACATGGGAATCCTGGTGCTCAGATGCTGTTTTAAGCATAGGATTTTATGGAATCGGATAATTAATGTCTCAAACTTCTTCCAACTCTATCCTTACCCATATTCCCTCATAAGTGGAAGTTTAACCATTATTTCCAAGTAAATTCATACAGGGTCAAAATCAGTTGCCTTTGGCAGGCATGGGGCTTAGGAAAATAGAGAATATGAGAGGATATGTCAATGGAAAAGCCTATGAAAGAAAAAAACAAGATTTTATTTTTCTATTGCTCTGATATTCAAAAGCAGATTTCCTTTCCAAATGGCTGCCCTCCAGATGCATTGAATGCCATCCTCAGTGTGGTGCAAACCAACAGGTTTTTGATACTTACCATCTCTCACATAAGCCTCACATAGAATCTTCAACTTGGTGTCTACAGATGTCTACATTGATCATTTCTAGAAATATACACAAGTATATGTTCCATTCTGGTCTTGCTGCTTCTCATCTCCAAGAGCATCACAGTGGCTGGACAGTGTCCTTTTAAATACATATTCTGTTTCTTTGACATGCTACGTATGGCAGATGGCTTCATCTCCCTAGAAGTGGAGCACTGTTGCTTTGATGAACATTTAGGAGCAGTAACAAATACAGAAATAAATCATCTTGATCATCCATTATACTCTCAGAATTTAGTAGGGTCTTCCTTCTCATTAAGAAACAAATATTTAGCATGAATTTATGTATTTATTACATCAATATGTAACATCAACCCATCTTGCAATCGTGACTCCAGGCAGCAAGCATGGGAGAGAGAAAAAGTGAAACTAATGAATAATAGCATGAGCAGTGACACAATAATAACAATCACTGTTATTAAAACAGAAGTAGATACTACTAGCATATGTCTGCCAAGTGATAAAGTAACTGTCCTGTGGAATGAGAGTATGTTTGGCTTCCATGGGAAGTAGAGAAGACAGTTGCCACTCTTCCACATCTTATTAAGAAAATATCCAGTTATAGGTTAGAAAATCTTCACAAAATCTAATATTTCTTTTCCAGCATCAAGATGCTGACCTTACAAAGGTACAAAAACTGTATACAATTATAGAGCTGTTATATGATCAATAAAGTTCATCCAAGTTGATTCAGTGTTGTGTTTATTATTCAACATACAGTGAATACCATACCTAATTCTTGCAATGTTCTCCTATGTTTCCCTCCCCACCCCAGGAGAAAAAGGCTTGAGCCCAAGCATACTTATCTAAAAATGAATCTGAATGGAGTCCCCAAGTGGTGGTAAATAATGCTTTAGAGAGTAATGATAGAAATATTTTTACCTGCTAGATTTGGCAGGCTGCTCTTAAAAAGCAGAGTAAAATATCAGGCTTAATTCTGATTGACCATATGTAGTTGGCTTTATTGTCCACACTGATACATTACAGCAGTGGTTCTCAAAGTGTCTGGAGACCCCTGGGAATCCCCAGCTTTCAGGGGATGTGTGAAGTCGAATATTTTAAAAAATTATTTTACTTTCTAAATAAAGTAAATTTTAAATAGATGTAACCCACATAAATCAAAGCTCTTTGGGTTCAATCATTTTTAAGAATGTAAAGGGATCCCAATATAAAACATCTCAAATTTGCTGCTTTAATGTATGATCCTTTGGTAAATAAGCCAAACACATCCAGTGTTTGTGAGAGCTTTTAATAGCCACAAATTTCAGATTGGCCTCCAATTATCTTGTGTAAGTGACCTGATACAAAGGCTAATGGGACTCATTCCTTACATGACAACTTTTATCATTGCAGTTTGCTGAATGTTGGTTTATTGTACAAATAAAATTCATTGTACAAATTTATTGTACAAACAGCTGCTTAAAATAGAACTATCAATCTTTCCCTCTGCATTTGGTTCTCAAAATGTTTGAATAAAAAGAAAGATGGTTCATATAGAGAACAGTGGAAAACTTCATGTAGCTTCATTTAGCTAGATTCACAAAACACATTAAATCACAAACCATTGTTTAACCATTGCAACATGAGCATAGTTGAACATTTGGGAAAGGAAGGGAGGAGCATGCTTTACAGCTGCTCTCAATTTTCTGAACCCTATAATTTTAAAATATATTAAGTACTAGCAGGTGCCCGTGCTTCGCTACAGTGACTACTGTACTGTACTGTACTCCTTCCCTTCCTCCCTCTCCT
>JANHFP010009213.1:42633-60079 GCA_032468135.1 Calamaria suluensis
TATCTGTGGGAAATGCTTTAGTATTAATTTCTGCCTAGTGACACACCAGAGGACTCACACAGGAGAGAAACCCTTTGAATGTCCTATCTGTGGGAAAAGCTTTAGGAATAATTCCCACCTGGTGACACACCAGAGGATTCATACAGGAGAGAAACCCTTTGAATGTCCTGACTGTGGGAAATGTTACAGTCAGAACTCTAATCTGGTGACGCACCAGAGGACTCACATAGGAGAGAAACCCTTTGAATGTCCTCACTCTGGTAAGCGTTACAGTCAGAATTCCCACCTGGTGACAAACCAGAGGACTCACACAGGAGAGAAACCCTTTGAATGTCCTATCTGTGGGAAAAGCTTTAGAAATAATTCCCACCTGGTGACACACCAGAGGACTCACACGGGAGAGAAACCCTTTGAATGTCCTGACTGTGGAAAACGTTTCAGTCAGAATGCCAATCTGGTGACACACCAGAGAACTCACACAGGAGAGAAACCCTTTGAATGTTCTGACTGTGGGAAAACATTCAGTTATAATTCTAGCCTGATGAAACACCAGAGGACTCACACAGGAGAGAAACACTTTGAATGTCCTATCTGTTGGAAAAACTTTTGGAATAATTCTCACCTGGTGATACACCAGAGGACTCACACAGGAGAGAAACCCTTTGAATGTTCTGAGTGTGGGAAATGTTACAATCAGAATTCCAATCTGTTGACACACCAGAGGACTCACACAGGAGAGAAACCTTTTGAATGTCCTGACTGTGGGAAATGTTACAGTCAGAATTCCAATCTGGTGACACACCAGAGGACTCACACAGGAGAGAAACCATTTGAATGTCCTATATGTGGGAAAAGCTTTAATGAAAGTTCAAACCTGATTAGACACCAGAGGACTCACACAGGAGAGAAACCCTTTGAATGTCCTATCTGTGGGAAAAGCTTTAGTAATAATTCAAATCTGGTTACACACCAGAGGACTCACACTGGTGAGAAACCCTTTGAATGTCCTGATTGTGGGAAAAGCTTTAGGAATAATTCCCACCTGGTGACACACCAGAGGACTCACACAGGAGAGAAACCCTTCAAATGTCCTTTTTGTGGGAAAAGCTTTAGGAATAATTCCCACCTGGTGAGACACCAGAGGACTCACACAGGAGATAAACTATTTTAATGTCCTATCAGTAGGAAAAGGTTCAGTCAGAATGCCTACCAAGTTATAAACCAAAGTACTCACACCATTGAGAAATCTTTTAAATTTCCAGTCTCTGGACATTACTTCAAGGATAAATCATCCTTTATTGCACACAAGGAAATCCGTGTGAGAAAATGTAGCTGAGTTTAGAGAATGCTTGAATTTAATTTGTGATCTGCCAATGAAACTGTAAGTGAGAAATTTGGTTTTTGGCCTGATTCATTTTCCTCAAATGTCTCTCAGGATTAAACTTGTAGGTGAAGAGAAATGGGAAATGGCTAACTAGTAGTTTCTGGTTATTTCCTTTTCCAGAAGTAGTGGAATTCTTCCAAAAGGAATTTTGGGTGGAGCTTTTGTAGGTCAATCATGTCATTCCCACATGCGGAGTTTCTGTCTTCTACCTTGGTTTCCACCCAGAGTTTGAGCCCCAGAATTCTACAGCCAGCATAATAGTAGTACTCAAGGCCCATAATATAATTATTATGGGCCTTGAATTATGGTTGCATGTTGCAATGGCTGGTATGTGAAATTACTTTTGTTGACTACCCAAATCCCTCTGCTCTCCCTGAGGCAGCCATTAATCAAATGTGCGAGTCGCTAAAGAACACTGTCTACTCAGAGCTGGGGAAAACTCTTGGAGGTGTAGCTCAGGGCCAGACTCTGCCACAGGCATCTCTTGGCCTCCCCTAGCCCCCAAGTCATCCTTTTGCTCTTTATCCCAACACCTCTGTCCCATGGGACCTTCACTACTACCCCCAGGGTTCTTTTACATAAGACTCCCACCACACCAGACCTCTCACCTTCCTCCTTGTTACCTTTTGAAGATCTCTGAGCCTCATGTTTGGGAGGGAGGGAAGGATATGCATCCTTGGGCCTCATGATTTTGCCCTGGAAGCAGCCACCATTTTCAGTGGGTCCTGGATTCATCCCTGGTGTGAACTGTGGTAATGGTGCAACATGCCACATGGCATCCTCTTGCAGGTGGCAGCATAACATACACATACATGTCACATTCTTCTCTGCCTTCTCAGAAGGGAAGCAGGAGTGGAAAAAATGCAGTCAAATGGAAATGGTTGGAGACCACTTAGAGTAGTTTGGCCAAAAGGAAAAGGATAGCTGATGATAGCTTTTAAAAATATTTCCTCAAAAAAAATAAGCTACACAGTGTATAGCTGTGAGTGGCCGCGGAAGAGGTCAGTGGAACAGGTGTCGGGGTGTGGGCAGTCTGGATGAGATGGTCCTAAGTGAGTGGATAAGACATCCCCCGAAACTAAGACCTGGTGCTTATTTTGGGTCCCAAAAGAAAATAAAACTGGGTCTTATTTTCAGGGAAACTCAGGTGTGTGTATGTATATGTATAATCTGTCCCCATCACTTGTAGGTATATTTGATGATAACTTTTTTCATTTCTATGAACTCATGATTGACCCAAGTCAACAAATAAATTTCATAACTGAATGCGTATTTCACATGTATGTTGAAAATCTAAATAATTAATGTATCTGCTTAAGTTAGCATTTTCGCATCCTTGCCTTTTATTATAATGTATGCCTTTGGATTTGTTTTTTTAAAAATATTGTGCGGCCATTTAATAAACCATAATTACAGTAACCCTTTTATGTGAATCTTACAGGCAAAAGAATGCCAAAAAGAGCACTGTGGGGAACTAAATCACAAGCAGGATTAACATGTAAAGGAACCCAAAGCAGCCATCCAAACCTTGTTAGTTCCTCCGGAAATCCCCAAACCTCTTCTTCCCCAGCAGCTTATAGACAAGGAAGACAAAACCAGGAAAAGAGTTTTGAGTTGGGGAAAAAATAGAGTATCTGGAAGAAACATATCAAAATATCAAAGGGAATAATTTCCTAGTTCATGAAAACAGGGAAATGTTTTTGGAAGTCAGTGGGAAGGAAAAGGTCACTTGGACAGCCAGATAAGGCAGACAGTAATGGAGGCCTCGCCCTGTGAGGAAGGAAAGAGTAACTTGAAACAACACTCCATCTAATAAGGGATTGAGGGCATTTTTGATGTCCTGATGATGTCCTAACTTTGATTAATAAAACTAATCAAATAATAAAAGCACACAAAGCAAACCTCAAAATTACAAAATACTATAAACTGTATAAAAATCCTTGCATTCATGAAGCTAATTTGTCAGCTATCATGTAGACAATTACCATGTAGACATAAATGTTAGCAGTTGAAAAGTGTTATGTATATCTAAACAGTATTATTAGTATTAGTATTATTAATATTAATATTATTGTTATGTATAAAGTACATTGACCCAGACTGTTCACCAAACATCTGTGAATATATATATATATATTTTAAAAAATATTATTTAACAAAAAAAAAAAAGAATCTACCTCAATGGGGCAAATTAGCCATGGATTTCTAATTTTTTGGGGGGGAATAAGGTGGGACGGCAAGAGAGGGATCAGAAGAACTTGAAAGAGCTTATGGCTTTGCTGGCTACCACAAGAGTTCATTGCAAAGAATATGACTTTTTTTTCCTCTTGGAGATGTCTCATGCATAGAACCAAAGCCCCAGAAGGCAAGAAAGGTGGGGGGGGGGGGGAGGAATGGGTTTGATTCTGAGTATCAAAATAATAGTTTATGTCATGATTAAGGGTTAAATGCAGATTAGAAATAAATATTAATTGAATTTCAATATACAAAGTAGACAGATTAAAACTAACATGAAGGAAATAGCAGAATATCCACCCCAAAAACCCTCTTTCACAGCAATGCACAATGCCTGGTTTTTCATTCTCAAAAGCTATTTAATTCCTTTCTATTGAAAATAATGAATTTTGGAGAATTTTTTGTTAATTTCATAAAAGCAATTTATAACAAGCCATATGCAAAATAAATTGTAAATGGTGAACTTACAGATAAAATCAGTATCAGCAAAGGGGTGAGGCAGGGCTGCCTGCTGTCGCCCCTACTGTTTATATTGGCATTAGAATCATTATTAATAAAAATTAGAAGAAATACAAATTTGAAAGGATTGAAAATTAAGAAAGAGGAATACAAAGTTCAAGCATTTGCTGATGATCTGGTGTTTATCATTGAAGACCCTCTGGATTGTGGTAATACCTTATTAAATGAATTAGAACAATTTGGAAGGGTGGCAGGTTTTAAATTAAATAAACAAAACAAAGCTACTAACCAAAAATTGTACCATGCAACAAAACTATGATTTAGAAAAACAATTGGACCTACAGGTAGTCAAGACAATAAAGTATTTAGGTATCTGGCTCACCCTGAGATGCACTACTATTAAAAAAGATAATTACAAAATATTGGTGAGCCGGCTACACAAGGACTTAGAAAAATGGAAGAGACTACAGTTTTCACTAATAGGGAGGGTTGCAGCGGTAAAAATGATGGTATTACCAAAGTTACTTTATCTATTTCAGACCATTCCAATAAAATTAGGAATACCTTTTTTTGAAAATTTAAATAAGATAATAGGGAAATTCATTTGGATGGGGGGAAAAACAAGAATAAAAAGGATAGCAGTGCAAGATGCAAGATCCAGAGGGAGCTTTGGGTTGCCGCATTGGGAATTATATTACCAAGCGGCATCAATGACATGGGTTAAAGATTGGATACAATTAAAGAACAAAAGAATATTGACTTTAGAAGGGTTTGACCTTCAGATGGGGTGGCATTTTTATTTATGGGAGGGCAAAAATAAAATACATAAAAGTTTTCAGAAACACCAGATCAGAAATGCTTTAATTTGTGTATGGAAAGAAGTGAGTAAGAAATACTCACTTAAAGTTCCAGTCTGGATATCACGAGAACGTTAAAAAATTCTAATATGATACAAATTTTATATTTACTTGTCTGATTTACTATATATGATCAATATAACTACAGAAAGCAAGTTGTTATTAAAAAATTGAATTAATACCCTTCTTATACCCTTTACCCTTTTCCCTACCCCAATAAAACCAATAAAATTGTATTGCAAAAGCTAATCCACTTATTATGGAGTATGTTTTCATGGACTTTTGTCCTCTTCACTAGGTGTGTGAAAATCCTTCCTACATTTAGCACTGGCAATAGCATTTAGACTTATATACCACTTTATAGTGCTTTGCAGCCCTCTATAAGCAGTTTATAAATTCAGTATATTGTGACCAACAATCTGGGTTCCCATTTTACTGCTATCAGGAGGATGGAAGGTTGAATAAACCTTGAGCCAGTCAACCTTGTGCCATTTAAAGCATTTATGTGGCTGCCCAATTTAAGATAATTTAACTCTGGGTTGTATACAAAAGAAGGAAACAGCACTGGCTTGAAAACAGCCAAAAAAATTGAGGTAACATATTTTCTCAAAATATGAATTGTATGGGAAGAACTATGATAAATGGATTCATATCTTTGAAAAACATGTTAACTTTTAACTTTGTTGTTTCTTGCATAACTAAATTTTATCTAGCTGAATGTGATTGTTCTGCCAGAGGACTGAGAATGCCAATAATGCCTGCCCCCCCCCATCCTCCATAGTCATCTTTTCTTAATTAGAATTGCTGAATCGAAAATAGTTTAACCTCAAGATGAAGTTATTCCAAGAATGGCTCCCCACAGAGAGAAGTCATGCTACAGGTCACTACCAGAGTTGCAGCAATGCATTCTGTCTGTAGGAAATTTCCATTTCTTTTAGAGACTTCTGACAATATGCCATGATGAACCAGGTGAGATGGATAGGGAGGTTGCTCCTCCTCTTGCTGTTTAGAAAGTACCATATTTCTTTTGGTGCTGAAATCACATAATTTTATATCACTAGTAGTAGATATTTGCAGGACTTGTCCTACAATTAGGCATAATCTGGCAGTGGTTTTAATTTGTAGAAACCATAGTCTTCCTAAGCAGCCTTACAAGTAGTCCTTATTTAGCAACTGCTTCAGTTAGAGACCATTCACAATTATAGCAGTGATGAAAAAGTAAGTGTATGTCCTTTGCAGATCTACGCTACAAATCAAAGCTAAAGTAAGATCATAAGCACAGTTGTTGTTATACTCGTCTACTGCTTCTCTTAATGACTGAGTAGCCAGTCCAATTGTAGTTGCTAAACAAGAACTACATTTACTAATTTTTATCTCCTGAAGATACAGCTGTTTTCTGCTTTCTTAACTAACCTCTATGGTACATGCAGGACATTGATCATCAGCAGTACAAATTCAAGTTTTTCTTAATATGGAAATGAAACAGATTAGGAACCTTATTGGTTCTATCTTCTGATGTCCAGAAACATCTCCTGCTGCACTCCAGTATGTAAGAATCATCCCTCCCATTAGAAATCTTCGGTTAAATATCCCTAAGGCCCTAATGTAATAATTAGTTAACAATATTTTTACTATTTTTACTGTTTTACTATTTTAATAATAGTAATTATTATTAACAGTAATAATTATGTAGTTCAGAAGAACTTGATGTGTAATTTTACAGGCAAATTAAAGTCCTTGCATGGCAGTTAAGAGAGGAGTCACCTTGAGTAACCTCATTATCCTTAATCCCAATTCTATTCATTGAGATTGATTCCCAAAGATGCAAGTAGTCTTGCAAACTGAACCTCGGCTTCTACTTTACAAGGCTTATAGATATACATTGAAAAGTTCTATGTTGTGGGAAAAGATTTTTAAAAAGTCAGCTCTATATATATTCAAATTGGGTGGTCATGGTAGTACAAAACCTCACTGTGTGAACATTGAATTAATGAATGACAAATGTTATGTCCAGTGGTAGCAAGCAAAGTTCTGGGAAGGCATGTCTGCACTTGATTTCTTAATAAGATGCCTAGTACTTTGATTATTAACAGGCTCCTAGGTAACAAATGCATTGAAGTGAGAAAACAACTCAAAAGATTTATGATTTTAAAATTCTCCATTAGATCTAGAATCTAGATAGAGATGTGGTTATTTCCTTTAGACAAGGACATAGGCAATCAGTAACTATATCTGAGATTTTAAAAATCCTCAGATCTTTTCAGATCTAGCCTACGTGGCTTATATGAGACACATTGTTGTAGTCTAACTAAATAGGCTATAGGTCAGTGATGGCTAACCTTTTTGCCATCGAGTGCCAAAAGCAGAGGAAATGTGGCAGGGGAGGTGTTGCCTGCATGCCCACACCCATAATTCTATGCATTCCACCAATTACTTTAAACCTGTGCTCACGTGCGCACCAGTATGGCTCCATGTGCCACCTGTGGCATGCGTGCCATAGGTTCACCATCACGGCTATAGGTTATTCATCTTTACTGTAGATTAAAGCAGAATTCCTTCTCTTTAACTTGAGTCATCCAGATATGTTGGGTTACTATTTTCTCCTTTCCTGGATCACATGATGAAACAATTAGTTTTTTAAACTTTAATTCATGACTTTGTGACTCATTTGAGAAACATAGTTGCTAATGAAAAATAGATAGCCTTCTGTGCAAACCAGGGGTGAAATTCACTTACCTTCCCTACTGGTTCGCAAATGTGTGCGACTGTCATCTGTGCATGCGCAGAATCATTAAAATCATTGCAAAAAAGTGACATCATGACGTCTGTGTAGGTGGGCGGAGCCTCCCACAGCTGCCGCTACCGGTTTACCTGAGCTGGACAGAACCAGCTGAAATTTCACCCCAATGCAAACCTATTGCTTTGGCTGGTATACTCTCTATTGTACTCTGTGATAGTCTGGCTGCAATCAACTTTCCTTCAAATCATCTTGCTGTTCTAGAAACACTACAGTATTTAGGGAGAGAAAAGGGTGGTATTTCTCGCTCTGTTCTCCTTCTCCTGCAAGTTTCAAATAAAGTACCTGCAATTACTCTTAAGAAGCATTTACTGTATCTGCGACTAGCTCTCTGGGTGGCTCTCCCATTGTAAACAAGTAAATGGATCTGTGTATGAAATAAGGATACCAACTGAGTAAATCCCTTTTCCTTCCAAAGTAACATTTTGTTAGTAGTGCTTCTGCATCTATAGGATAGCAGAATGCATAGCAAAATACTCTTCCAATGAATGGTTTCTTAAAATGGCTAAACCTGAGTTTATCAAAAGCTGGGCTTCTGTTTAGTATTTAATTTAAATTAAATTTAAAAAAGCATAATCCCACCTTTGAAAAAATAGTGATGTATAGTCAATATACATAGTTTTTTACAGTATAGTTTTGATTTCTCAAGGCATATTTTTTCTTGTTCTCAGGATTTCCTGCTTTTTTTAAAAAAAAGTGTGATGGGGCTATTTGAAGGTTATATTAGATAGAAGTGTTCATCTTCAGTCAATGTTTTTGTTCTCCCCTAAGAGAGAAACACCTATTGGTGTTTATTCCCTTTTGACTAAAAGGGAACTCAGGGAACTTAATTTGAATATATTGCTGCTGTGAATATTATCTCTGCTTATTTGGTTAAGAAATATTTTGATTCTGTAGAGGAAGCTGAGACCTCTCATTCAAAACTAGCATTTGGTGGAATACTTTATGATGCCTTCAGCAACTTCACATTAATTTCCAAAGAATGATCAATACAGAGACCAGGGGTGAAATGCTCCCAGTTCGGATGGGTTCGGTTGAGCCGGTAGCGATGGCGGTGTGTAGTTCAGAGAACCGGTAGTAAAAATACCTGCCCCGCTGCCCGTCTGAGGCTTTTTTTCTTTTTAAAAGTACATGTTTCTATCTGTTTGTGCGGTGGTGTATGCATTGCTTTGGGGCCAGGGATTTAAGTGGCGGGAGCTACGGATGGTGCAGAGCTGGCTCAAAGCATCAGGCATTCTCCCGATGCTTTGGGATGGCGATTGAAGTGACAGCTGGCAGGGATGGTGGCAGAGAGGCCCCGGAGTCCTCAGGAAAGTGTCACATGCTTTCGGCCATCTTTAGCTCCCCCGCTTCAATTGCCGGCCCAAAGCAATGCATACGCCACTGCAAACCCTCTGGACATACTGTCTGGGGCAGTGGTCGGCAAACCTATTAGTCAAGAGAGCCAAATATCGACAATACAACACTGAAATTTCTTTTGAGAGCCAATTTTTTTTACTACCAGTCCTGTGGTCATGGCTTATTTTATATGCGTGGTCTGGTCACATGACTGGGCGTGGCTTGGTGGTCACATGTGGTCCTTTTTTTCTTTCTCTTTTCCTGTCTCCTTTCTTTTCTCTCGCCCTTCTCTTCCTTTCTTCATCTCTCCCTCTCTTCCTCTCTCTCCTCCCTCCTCCCTTGAGAGGGCAGCAGTGGTGCTGTACCATTTAGGAGCGCTCCTTCAAGAGAGACGAGCCTTCCCTAATGTTCCCGTGGGTGCTACCCCCAGCAGGCCATCCATCCTTGGCACAGATGGCTGGCGCTTCATTCAGTGCTGCCCTCTGCTTGTCCCACTCCTGCTACCTCCTCCTCCTCTTCTTCAGCCCCTCATGAAGTCAGACGCCACGTTTCAAAGAGGGGGAAGGGGGCAGAGAGAGAGGGAGGGAAAGAAAGAAAAAAAGCACGCTCCTTTGGAAATGCCCCATCTGCTTCATTCTGAGCAAGACAGCTTTAAAGTCTGCTGTTCTGAGCAGGGAGGGGGGGTCAGACAGCATAAAAGCCACCCAAGCTGATTTTCGGGGCCGGCTAAATGTTTACAGGGCATGAAGAAGCAGGAGGCAGCTTCCCGGCCCCATCGCTTTATTAGGAGCGAGAGACAGCCCACACATTCCCACTAGCATTTTAGGCAGGAAAAAAAAAATCACTCCGGTGCTGGGTGGAGGGAATCGGATCTCGCAAAGCAGTCTGAACAGGGAGCAGCCCACCACTGCACTGCCTGGGCATGAAAGAGCCACAGACTAGCAGCCAAAGAGCTGCATGCGGCTCGCGAGCCGCACTTTGCTGACCACTGGTCTGGGGAATTCAGGGCAGCTTTGGGCCAGGGATTGAACCGGCAGGAGCTACAGACAGCGCACAGTTGGCCCAAAGCATCTGATATTTTCCCAAGGACTCCGGGGCCTCTCTGCCACCATCTCTGCCAGCTGTCATTTCAGTTGCTGGCCCAGCACATCGGGAGAATGACCGGTGCTTTGGGCCGGTTCTGTGGCGTCTGTGCCTCCTGCCACTTCAATTGCTGGCCCAAAGTAATGCATATACCACCACAAACCCTCTGGACACACTGTCCGGGAAATTCAGGGTGGCTTTGGGCCAATGATTGAAGCGGCGGGAGGCATGGATGGCGCAGAGCCGGCCAAAAGCATCGGACATTCTCCTGATGCTTTGGGCCAGCGATTAAAGCGACAGCTGGCAGGGATGGTGGCAGAGAGGCCCCCGAGTCCTTGGGAAAATGTTCGATACTTTGGGCCGGCTCTGTGCCGTCCCTAGCTCCCACTGCTTCAATTGCTGGTGCAAAGCAATGCAGGGGAGAGACAAAAAAAATGTCACCAACTCACCACCAAGCCACACCCACAGTCATGTGACCACCAAGACACGCCCACAAATAAGCCATGCCCACAGAACCAGTAGCAACAGTTTTTCGATTTCACCCGACAGAATTAGATTCCTCCTGAGAATGCATTCATTTTTCCTTAAGAATAAAAATCTGCATTTTCCTGACTTCCTTTTTTGCTGCAGTTTAGCTCAGAGGAAAAACATTCTTTCATACAGTTCTCTTATCAACTGCTTTGAAATAAGGTTAGTTTGTAAGCTCTAAGCATAGATTTCCCATAGTATGTTTGTTTGGTTTCAGACCTCAGAAACCTAAGACCGACAAGGGCTAAACTGGAGATCATCCTTAATCAATGGTTAAGAATAAATTCACCTTTCACTTTCTCACTTTCTTCCTTTTGTAGGCTATGTCTCTGTTACAAGATTTAGTGGATGAGACGAGCAACATGAAATCAGGCACAATGAACTTGGAGGAAGAAATAAAAAAAATCAAAGAGCACTTAGCTATGGTAAGAAGCTTTTATTTTGCTCTGTTGGCCTGCAAGCCTTTGGGAGTTAGCTGCATATGTTCAAGACTTGGTTGTTTAGTTCTTTTTTAAAATCTCAGGGATCTAGATTTTACCACTTTGAGTGGTAAAGAGTACTGTCTGCACTCACTTCCAAATGAAGACACACATTCATGCACATGTAAACATGTATAAGGAACAGCTGTATTGGGCTTAATTCCTATAGAGATCAAGGATAGGTTGAATTCTTTTTTTACTTTTCAATAAAAGATAAAGGTTTTACAAATCAGAGTAGGAGCAACAGCTCAAATGCTTTGTTTTATTTTGTGGACCTGGAATCATGGGCTAATCCATACAAAGTACACTTAATCCTTAATTTATAACCATTCATTTACTGACCATTCCAAGTTTTTGCCTATTCCAGGATTATGGGAAAGGCTCCAGGGGTGAATAAAAATGCCAAATCCAGTCTAAGCATTTAGTTGACTATAGGACCAACCATAATAATAATAATGACTGTGACTGGCAGTCATTGGCTACAAGAAAAGCCAAGAACCCTTGTTAAAAGAAGTCAATCTAGGAAAGCTCTTGAAAACAACAAAGGTGAAAGTTGAATCTAGAAAAAAAATGAAAACAAATTTGTTGATTGGAAGGACAAGCCAGTAGCCAATACTTGAAGGATATTGAAGAAAAGCTGATTTTAAAAATCCACATGGTTATGATCAGGAGCATTAAAAAAAGAAATTGAAGGCTTTTTTTAGCTGCCTAAGGTTTTGTCAACTAGTTGCATAAAGGTGGAAATATTGCCTTTTACAAAGTGATGACAAGCAGAGTTGTAAATAATTTATTAGAAACTTTTGTCACAGGTTATAGTAAATGTCTGGGACCATTATATTGAGAAGGTTTTGGAAAATGACCAGGTTAAAATTTTATGGGACTTTCAAACAGACATGCATGTTGTTCATAACATGGTTAATATAAAACATTTATTGAAAAGAAGAAAGTTTAGTTCATTGATGTCGCTATAACAGTGATACTACCAGTAGGATTGAGGAAAAACAATTGGAAAAATTTAAAAAAACTGGGACTGACAAATTGAACACTTATAGAAAAAGAAATTAGTTGTTATACCAATTGCGATGAGAGTCATCGGAGCAATGCCTAAAAGACTCCCATATTATCTGTCAATATTGAATTTCTCAAACCCGAACACTATAATTTTACAAAAAAAGAATATCCTGCTTGGAAATGTTTATATTCTTAGACATTATTTATATTGGTAGTTGTTTATATTTTTGAGTAATATTAAATGAACTGTACTCTAGAGCTGTTCCTTGAGACCAATTTATCTCCTGGTACTTGTTTTTGTTTCTTTACACTCTGGGACTGAAGATGTTTACTCTCCTCCCTCCCCCTCCCTGACTTATAAGAGAGAAAAATGGCCCCCAGAGCAATACACTTACTTTGACTTAAGCATTCATATTTTTTTGCTTGAATTTTCCCTGTGTGATATTTAACTTACCTTTATGACAAGTTTAGTACTTATTCATAATCACATTTTAATAAAAAGGGTAATCCAAACTTTTATTTCATTTTGCAGCTAGATCCTCGTGGGCTTGATGATCGATTAAATCTTTGCCTGAGCGATCAGATTAGCTTGGATCACGATTTGGTATGCCTTCTACAGAAAAGTAATTTTTGTGCCAGTTCACACACACACCCCGCTCAGTGGTTGTTTAAAATCTGAAGTATCTGAAGCAGTTCAGTTGCCCCAGTTGCTCTGTGTTAACTACATCTTTCATCCTGGTCTGAAGCTCTTTTAGTGTGCAAGCTTGCCATTGTTATTCTCTTGCATTATCAGGTTCACTTTATAGAAAACTGCCAGATTTCATGCAGATGAACTCTGACAGCACCCTCCAGTGCTGCTTCTGCAAATTAATGGCATGAGAAACTCCACATCTCATTTGTTTTCACTGTTTACAGCTCTCTGAATTACTACATGGTCATTTTTTTGGCAAAGTCTTATCGCATTGTCAAGTCCTAACAAAGCAAGGCTGTCATTCATTCAAATAATCTTCTCCATGTTTTCTCTTGTGCTGTCATTGTACCATGATTTGATTTTGTAATTGGTGTCATTTCATTATTTCAGTTGACAAAAGTATGTAAAGTTGCATATTTGAGTCATGACATCATGACGTGCTTTCAGGGATGTCTGATGATAATCCCTACTGATGGTCTTAAATTAGATTTAACACAAAAAGAGCAAGGAACTGAGAAGAAAAGGGCAATAAGTCTGGAGCACCTAATTGCTGGATGATTTGCTTCCTAATTTGACGCTGTTATCTAAATTCCCTGGTCTTTCAAATTCCTAATTAAGAAGGAATGATGGTCAACAGAATGTATGAGACAAAAAGGATGATTTTAATATGTTTTCATTTTGATTCTTTTCTAGAAAGATTTAGAGAGGAGGTTAAACCAATTCCCATCTCCAGAAGAAATGGTACGGTGGGAAGTTCTTGAAGATATCCTCGTGAAGGGCAAGAGCCCATCTCCTGTGAGTATGGTTTCATTAGAATGTCATGTTTCCGTAATGGATTCATGCTGAAAATAAGCTGTGATAAACATAGGTTATCAACTTGTACCATATTTGGAAAAAGAAAAATCCCAAAATAAGTTTGATATTTGGTACTGTTGCATCTTTTCTTGTACATTACACATTTAATTGCTCTTTCTTATACGAAAGAGTTATCAGACATGGACCGTGCAATCTCTCTTTCCTCCTTAATTCTTGAAGAAGGAAGGAAGCTTCCATATTATTCATCCAACAATTTATAAGTACAGTATAACAGCCAAAAATTATAGAGAAATATAAAGGACATTTGTTCTCTCTCAGTCAATTGATCTCAAAGATCTCTCATATCAATACATAATAGTTTGCTCTGGCTATTAGCAAATTGCTTTAATACTCTTAAAATAAGATTAATCTGGAAGTTGACATTTAAACTAATTTGAAATAAATATTCCCTAATATATTTCTATCAGTCTCAACATTCAACCCCACCTCTTCAACCTGTTCTTTGCATTTGCCTGAAGGAACAAATGTGCTTTTGCTAGTCAAGACTGAACTGAAAATAGGAACTGAACTCTTTTGGGTTTGTGGTTATTGGTTTTTTGGCTTTGTTTTGTTTCACATTTTTTTATCTCGCCTTTTAGGGGATGGGGTACTTTTTGCAAACTTTATCAAACAGTTGCTGCAATAATTATTTTCTCTTTTGTTTTGTCTATCTCTAAAAAAAGAGTTTTTGTGGTTTTAGCATTCTTTATCAATCTTTATCAATCTTGGCTTATTCTGACTTTTACCTCCCCTTATATCTCTCCATACTTCTACACTGCCTGTGTTGTTTCCATGGTAATCAGACCCTTTGTACGGGTTACATGCATGTTGTTTTTTAAAGCTCTTCCTGTCAACTTTATTTACTTTTTCATTCATTCATAATTACTTTCCTTATAATATATCTTATACCTTCCCTATAACATACTATAATTTCCCCAGTGAAATAATCCTAATGAGTTAGTATTAAGTTGAGGAAATTTCATCCTCCTGTTTTCTTCCCTTTGAAGGATAAACCAGTAATTTTCTGAAAGGACCATACTAGAAGGAATCCATCTCCCTACAGATGTTGGGATCTGTATTGCAAATGTTGGGATAGTTAAAGTTTCTCATCAATACTGTGTGTTCCTTTAAGAGAACTACAATTTTTTTGGAAGACATAAGCTTTATCTCCTATTTGGTCAGGCAACAGTATATACAACATTGTTATTAAATACAGAAAAAATTATTAGTTTTTATAATATAGGGATAAAGGTAATGGGAATTTTCAATTTTTATACACTAGTGAAAGTTCAAAGTCATATTTTCAATATTATATCATAACATAAAATAAATCTTTCATATTCAATCAGCCATTTTCACATTCCGCTCTCGAGGTTTACATGATCTTCCAAACTCAAAAAAGGAAATTTTTACAATAACAAACAACAAAAGTTCAAATAATATACTCTTTGATTTTGCAGTTTCGACTTTTCAGTTTACCACCTGCAAGCCTTTACCAGACATATAACTCCTTATTCATTTTTTATCTTGAGATCTTAACTTTTTGGGCGACACCCATCCCCCCTCACTCCACCGGAGGGCCCGGCCTCCACCCGTCCCTTGTCCACCATTTTCCCATTGCCACCTCCTCCCGTAGCCCCTAATTCTTCTCCATCTAGAAGGGTTTTATGCTCCAATGTTGTGTTAATCCTAGTTTTATTCCCTTCCCAGAAAATTAGCAATCCTTCTGGCAATCAGCCATCTAAACCTAATTCCTCTAAGATACAATTTGTTTGATAAGAAAAAATATTTGCGTCTTATATATCTCTGAGCGCACACCTTCGACCTCCAGCTCCTAGGACTACACTGGCGGACAACATTATTCTATCTAAGTGTTTGAACATTATATTATAAACATTATATTATACAACATTATTACAGAATAAGAGAATATTGGAAGGGACCTAGTCCAACCCCCTGCTCAAGCAGGAGAGTCTATACTATTTCAGACAAATGATTGTCCAATCTCTTCTTAACAACCTCCAGTATTGAAGCACCAATAACTTCTAAAGGTAAGTCAATCCACTGATAAATTTTTCTGTCAGGAATTTCTTCTTAGTTCTAAGCTGCTTCTCTCCTTGATTATTTTCCTTTGATTGCTTCTTGTCTTGCCTTCAGGTGCCTTGGATAATAGGTTGACCTGCTCTTCTTTGTGACAGCCCGTTAAATATTGGAACACTGATATCATGTAGCCATAGTCCTCCTTTTCATTAAACTAGACATACCCAGTTCCTGCAACTGTTCTTCATATGTTTAGCCTCCAGACTCCCAATCATCTTTATTGCTCTTCTCTGCACACTTTCTATGGTCTTTTTTATATGATGGTAACTAAAACTTGATGCAATAATTCCAAGTACAGTCTTACCAAATATTACCAAATGGTATTAACATTTCATATGATCTTGATTCTGTACCTCTGTTAATGCAGCCTAGGACTGCATTGGCTTTCTTGGCAGCTGCTGGCTCATATTTAATTGACTGTCCACTATGAGAAGATCCCTCTCACAGTTATTACTATTGAGTGATATAAAACCTATTCCAATTTTGAAATCAATTTTTCCTCCGTTCCCAATAATAATACATGAGGACGTAGTCATGGAGAATATGATTGCCTGGGCCCAAAATTTTGGTTATAACATTACTTTAGAACAATGGGATAAATTATGGGATGTGAACTATAGGCTAACAATGTCAGCTGCCTACAAGGAGAACCTCTACAAGATGTTCTATAGATGGTATCTACCACCAGCGAGATTGGCCAAGATGTTCTCAAATAAATCCCCAAATTGTTGGAGGTATGGCTACAAAATGGGCTCCTTTTGTCATATGTGGTGGATGTGTCCACAAATTAAAAGGTTATGGAACAAAATAAAGACATGGATAGAGGAAATAACAGGCCAGAAGGTGAAGAAAAAACCAGAGCTTTTTCTACTGGGTATCCTGACAGGCAGAATGGAAAAAAAATCAATATATTATTTTACATATTTGTACAGCTACCAGGATCGTAATTGCGCAAAATTGGAAACAATCCACCATTCCACCTGATCAAATTATTATCTAAAAAATATTTGAATGCGCGGAAATGAGTAAATTGACGATGGAATTGAAAGGGAAAGAGGAATCAGATTATTATGAAATTTGGAATGATTGGTATAATTGGGTAAAAGGAAGAGATAAGGAAGAAATAAACAAAAGGGAGATTCTGCAGATTGATTGAAAATAACTTTATAATACTAAGATATAAATGTATATACATAAGTTCTGTAAATTAATAAATAGACCAATGTCTACATTGCAAAGAGAAACCACGTAGAAGGATTGTGGTTTTTTAAGGATTAATTACTTGAATCTATACTCCAGATGGAATTAGATTCACAAGATGTTAGGTAATGATGTGTGTAATTAGGAACACACTTTATTTTTTCTCTTGCTCTTTTTTTTCTTTTTCTGTTTTTCTTTTATGGGTTTGGTGGGTTGTGTTGGGGGTTGTATTAAGTATATATAAGTATAAGGATGTATGAATGAGTATTATCTAGACCTATATATGCGAAATACCACTGACTGACTGACTGACTGACTGACTGACTGACTGACTCACTCACTCACTCACTCACACACTCATCACGAGATCTCCAAAACTATTGCACCTACAGACATGAAAATTGGCATACCTGTTCCACTTGGTATGTA
>JANHFP010009213.1:81703-102699 GCA_032468135.1 Calamaria suluensis
AAGAATCTATATTTCATCTGAGATGTGATGTCAGTACAAATGTTAATAGAACAGAACAGAACAGAATAGAATAGAATAGAATTTTTATTGGCCAAGTGTGAGTGGATACACAAGGAATTTGTCTTGGTGCTCTCAGTGTACATAAAAGAAAAGATACATTCATCAAGAATCATAAGGTAAACAGTTAATGGTAGTCAAAAGGTACAAATAAGCAATCAAATCATATTAGGAAACAGTCAGTATAAATCGTAAGGATACAAGCAACAAAGTTAGAGTCATATAGTCATAAGTGGAAGGAGATGGGTGATGGGAACAATGAGAAGATTAATAGTAATGCATACACACATCTAGGTATGGAAAAAAACTACCACCTCCATATCACCATTTTACCTCTCATTAGCAAGAGAAACAAGATTACTGAATTGTTCTACTTCTCCTATGAAAGAGCTTGACAGTATTCATAGTTTTAATCATTTGTGACAGAATTGCATGGGATATATTAGGCTAAGAAAAATTGCATTGCCAAAGTTGTCCAGGATGATTCATAGCTGAAAGGATAGTTGATGGAAAGATGTTATCCATCTGCCTAAATTAGCACCCATAATTGTTATAACAAACTGGCTTTTGAATGAATAGAATGATGTACCTGCTGGAAAATAGATAGCAATGTGAAAATTACTTTTCTGCCTTGGACTCAAATTTCTTTTAACACTGTTGCCTTGGTTGTGACTCTTCCTGCTGTCCCTCAAGTTCATTCCTACTTCCCATTACAGTAGAGCTTATGTTGACCCAAGACACTATTCCAAAGATGGGGACCTGCAGAAATGAAACTTCCTTGAAGTGCCACATTGGTAATGGCAATCATTCAAGAGTAGAACTCAAGGAGTGTCTTCCTTAATAATTCTTATTGGATAGGCAGAAACTCCGGGAAGTAGACAACTCTCATACATCTAAAGGATGTTTTTTTACATAAAAAAAATATTTAGAAAATACTGTACTGTACTTTGTATGTATGTGTATAGTGATCAAATGAAGGTTTAGGCTTTCAGAAGTTGTCAACCAGTTTTATCTTCTTCTTTTTAACATACTGGTAAAAACAGTTCATGTTAACTTCATTTCGATTTGTCTTTCAGTTTCTTGGCACAGTTCTGCTAATGCTGTAGTTCTAAAATGTCCATATGTGTTCATGGATGTATTTTTCTTATATGGAAAAAGATAGTAGATTTATTTGTTTATTTAAAATACATTTATTAAAGTTTACAAATACAAACATGAAGGACTAATACAAAGACAATGAAAAATAAAAGTGCAAAGAGATAAAAAAAGAAAAAAGGTATATACTTTAGATGACTGCCCCCTCCTTCCAGACAAGTATAAACAATTTCATCTTCTTCAGTATTTCAGTAAAATATATCTTCTTCTCATAGCTCATCCCTTATCAATAATCAAATTGTAAAAAAATATCATTCAGTCCAAATCAGCAAATATCTACTAAGAGCTGTCAGAAATAATAACAGATGTAACATTTATTTTACATATATATGATGTATGTATGTATGTATACACAAATACACAAATAAAAATTACAGGAAGGTGATGAAGCCTTCCAAGCATCCTTTGTGAACACACAAAAACAGTAAGCATGGACAAAAGATAAACCATGTGATCCCTTTTCACTCCCAACTTCCCAGTATTCATCAGTAAAGATTAAAAATGTTTAGCACTGTTTCCTGAACTTGCTTACAGTTCTCAGCATAAAACATGATTATATTGCGATAAATTCTGTTGCTGTCATTCTACAAAGTTTCTCCAATAAATACTGGGTAAAGTAGGCTTGGAAGCTTCCCATGCCATATCCATATTCTTGAACATCAAAAAATTATAATGCTGTTTTAATTGGAAGCATGGCAAATTTGCAAGAATGCTTATTTATTTATTTATTTATTTGTCAAATTTATATATCGCCCCTCTCCTCACGGACTCGGGGCGGTGCACAGCCAGAGATCATATTTAAAATACAAAATATATACAGATAAATTATTTAAAATAGAATTAAATCAATATTAATGGCTATAAAATTTGTTAAAATATTTAAAATCTTTAAAATTCTTATAAAACTCCCAATACTAATATTGAAATATTTTTTTTGTCTGTCCGTTCCAAAGAATAAATTACATTCTTGGTAATTGGTTTGAAGATCCTGAAGAGGGCAGTAAAGTGTATCAAGTATGATGTACACTGTATGTTGTAAGAAACAATATATAGGCTTTTATGTAATCCCTCAGTCTTCTTAAGAAGCAGATAGCTAGATGATAGACAGGGAAACAGACAGACATAATACACACATATACAGCACATTTATTTCAATCTTCAGTTCTTGTTACTCTTATTCTGACGGATTTTCCATAAAACTGGGTTATAAATAATTCCACTGATGCCTAAGACTGTGAGACGATCACAGTTTAAGTGCTAGAGCCTTTACTTCTTCATACCTTCCAAAGTTTTGATTTTTATATTATAACTTGTAATTCATCACGTCTATTTATATACTATAAGAATAAATAGTTCAAAACCATAGGAAAAGAAAAAGATACACGATAAGTTTTGAGAGCCAGTTTGATGTAGCAGTTAAGTCACAAGGCTAGAAATTGGGAGACCATGAGTTCTGGTCCCACCTTTGGCCCAAAGCTAGGTAATTGACCTTGAGCCAGTCACTCTCTCTTAGCCCTAGAAAGAAGGCAATGGCAATCCATTTACAAATCTTACAGGGACCGGGCATGCAGTCGCTAGGTGTCAACACTGATTTGAAGGTAGAAAACAAAGACATGTGAGTTGTCATTGTTCATTTTGCATACAGGTAAAAAAAATAATTTTATTAATACTTTCAAATTGTCATCCAGCAGTAGCATATGTGAGAAACGTGTGCAGGATTGAGGACTGCAAAGGTTGGAAGGGTTTTGGTAGCATAGTCATTGCTGAAGAATAAAACATTAGCCTCCTGACCTTTACTTGTAGCCTGGCTTGCTAAACACAATTATTTATAAAACACGAGCAAGTGTTACAAAACACTCTCTTTACAGAACGCACAGCATCCGGGTTATAATGATACTAGAGGGTGTGTTTTCCATCAGAACCCCTGATTAGCTGCTAACTTTGGCAGGAATGTCCTGGCACAAGTTTATCACAGCATGTGAATGCTTCAGCAAAAAAACATGTTTATTTTCTTTCACAATTTTTCTGCTTAAAGCCTGACCTCTTGCAGTCGTGTATTATGCATGGAAATAAACTGTTGCAACATATTTTCTGTGAAGTGGGTTTCTCGAGTAAACAGAGACATGGTTTGTTTATGTACCAAAAAATCAGTGAATGTTTAAATAGTGAAATATTCCTGGCACATTTTGTATCTCCCTTGATGCCCTTATCATATAGCAGCTCTGTCCTTGTTTAAATCATTGCCCGTATTTCTGAAGGACCTATTGAATATGATAGAATTTACATGAGACAAATTCTGTTGTGTAGAAAACAACATGTGACTTATAATTAGCACTGTGTGTGATCAGTCATTTCATTTTATAATATATGCCACCCATACTTGTATTCTGGCCAATTACAATAGTTACATATTTATGTTGCCAAATATAACTCATTTTCTTTTAAGTATTTAGATCATATTAAATCAGTTCTTAGCGCTTACATACAATGTTCTTGAAGGGAAGGAAATAGTTTCATTATTATACAATTAACATTGGGAACACTTTTAGGGAAGTTTTATGAAATGAAAAAAATAGTTTTCTTTAATTGTTCCACATAATGGGGGGAGGAGTGTCAAAGCAAGAGAAAAACAATTTATTTCCATATTCCTATTCCTCTTGTCTCTTCTACGTAATGTAAGAAATATTATAAACACTACCAAAAGAGTGATATTTTTAAAAAAGTGTGCAACAGCATAGGCAATTGACACGTTTGTTCTTTGAAATATGCTATTTAGGCTTGGACTCAGTTTTCTGAAGAAATCAATTTCTCTGGATTGTCCATAAAATGTAGTTATTGCAAAGAAAAAAATCCTTATGGTCAGTGACATTAAAGATGTTAATGAATGTGGCTATTACAAACTGCCTTAGTCATAAGGGTAGATGGTATACAGATTTTTGAAATAAAATAAAATAAAATAATGCAGTCAAAAGTTGCTTTCAGACATATATCATTCTCTCAATGTTTGATACAATTTATATCTGATATATATCTATAATTTATATCTAGCATTCAGTACTGAAAGCAGTTTCATAATATTCATTTTTTAATTCTCATAGCTAAAGGATATGCAGTGTCTTAGATTTTGTATGTTTTTAAGGTAAGTATTTTTATGCAGGTTTTTAAAGTAAAAATGAAAGCATAACAATAATTTAGTTTTGCATGGGTGTTCCTTTTTTCCTCAAATGATTTAAGAATGAAAACCTAAAACATTTTATTTTCAAACATGCTTTTTATATATTTTTCTAGCATAATGTGTAGAAATGCAAAAAATAAAATTATGCAACATCAGAGTAATATACCTACAAACAAGATGAAAGCCAATAACAACTTGAAAGGCTAAATTTCTTAAAAATGGATTCTCTTTCTGAAAGCAGAAAAATGGGAGAATTAAATATTGTTACAGCATCAAACCCTAACAGTTTGACTGTCTATTGTGGACCTTGCCCCATTCTTAAGAGATCCGTAAAGGGGGCGTGCATAAGCATACCAGCTTGCCTATTGTCCCTGTCTTACTGTTCCTATTTATCTGTACTTACTTTGTTTATGTTTATACCTGCCATCTTGTACATATTTGACAAACAAAATAAATAAATAAATATGTTTCTTAGAGTGGTGGAAAATAAAGTCTTCTCATGTGCTTAGCAAGCTGTTTTCAAAAGAGCTTCTCATGTACATGATAGTAATTAGACAAAACAAAATATATAGTCCCTCACATAACCAGATTTCAAGATGTCCAGGATTTTAAAAGTTAAGACCAGTATCACAAATATTGCTGACAATTTCTTGGTTTTTTGCTAAGATTAAGTGTTAAGACCTTTGGGTTTGTTCAAATGTTTCAGTGTGTTGTAATTATATGATCTGGTTAGCTGCTTAATTGTCATGTTTTCTAGCCATTGGAGCACGCTGATACTCTCCAAAAGTAACTGTTCATAGAGCATATTATGGCAGTCAATATAACCATGGCTTTGTTTACTACTGCCATGTCAGAATGACTTTATTGCAGCTGGTATTGCACCGCCTGTACAGAAGGTTCAAGAATATTAATAAGTTATGGAGTACTGCTAGGCTACAGTACTGCATTTTCAAGGAGTACAATTCTTTCTGGAAGAGGTTTCCCTCAGAATAAATATCAATATATTCCTTCAGATTAAGTAAGAAATCAATATTGATGGCACTTTTTTCCAAAATTCTAGATGACCTTCAACAGCAATTTCATATACTGAATAACATAGAAAACCAAGTTAGAGCTTCATGGGGATACTCTATATAATGCCATAGAGTAGATTCCATTCCATTATGTTCCCAAGATGATACATAGATCTGACTGGAAAGACTACCAACATTACAGTACAAAATCCCTTGAGCATCACTTTATTAGATAAAGAGTTAAATGCTCTAGAATATCCAATATAATGGAATAAATCTTGTGGTATATTATTTAAAATGGCTCCATTTCAAAACTTTACCAAGTACGCTGAGATTCAAGTCAAGCTCTAAACCACGAACAGTTGCTGTGTAATTTTAGGTCAGTTAAGAAAATAAGAGAAGGGAGGATTATGTAGACCAGGGATGTCAAACTGGATTTCTTTGAGGGCTGGATCAGCATTCTAGTTATCCTCTATGGGCTGGCCAGGAGAGGGAGAGGAGACAGGACGGACCCCCCCTGCAGCACCCTACCGGCCAAAATGGGACATGGGGGCCGCATGCAGCCCTCACATACCCCATTTTGGCCAGCGGAATGCTGCAGGATCCTGTCCAAGCTGCAGTGACCACATGCGTCCCCAGTGCCCCATTTTGGCTGGCAGAGTGCTGCAGGAGGCCATCCAGGCCAAAAATGGGCTGCAGTGGGGGGCTCATGTTTACATTTAATAGAAAGTAGATGGGAAATAGTTTTTGAAGCAGCAAAGCTATTTAATACCCCAGGTAATTAGGATATCTAAATACAACTTCCTATTTTTATATGGAGGGATTATTATTTTTTTTAGAAAGTGATATATTTTACAGCTAATTCTTGGTAAGGCCAAAAGCAGCCTAAAGCCATTCTAGTAGCAAAGGACAGATGGAAAGTTTAGCAATTGCAAGATGTGATCAGAAGAAAAAGACACAATAATTTATACTTTGATATAAATTGGGCTCACACTGATACATAACCATCACTTGAATTTTTTCATCACGGCTTCATTGGTTTTTGCAATAAATGTGCTTAATAGAGATCTACATTCTTAGATCTCTGCCTGTGCTATTAATAGTTTTCATATCTGCTGAGAGTAATTTAACAGCATATTTTTGTGAAGGGAAGGAGTCGATAGCTTAATGGAACTATGGATGTGTCTTCAGTGTTTGAAAATGCTGTATCAATGATGACCACAGCTGGCATCCCCCAATTTGGAGCCCTTCAGATCTGTACACATAGTGGAACTGTAGTGATTTAAGTTAATGGAAATTGTTCTCAGTGGGTATGCTGGTCATTGTCGGTGAATTATTTAAGTACAGTAGTTAATTCATAGTGACTGGAGTGAATGGCAACTACCCAAAGATCTGAAGGGTACCAGATTTGAAAATGCATTGCTCTACTATTCTAAGGAAGAATTACATGCATTTTTGCTTGTAATATATCTAGATATTTCAAAAACAAATTCCTTTCCTCAGGTCAATAGGCTTAGTTAGTTTTTCTTTAAAGGACACATATGATACTGTCCATTCATACTGCTGCTGATACAGCCCTTAGGAACCATCAGTATAAATCTCAATTTTTTAAAAGGTGTTTCACATATCCATCTAATTAAAGGGATAAAAATAAATAAAAATGCCAAATCCATTGTAAGCAGCTGGCTGACTACGTGACCAGTTTCACTTCCGTCAAAGGCCACTATAGAATCAAATAATTAACAAACTATTTAAGAATAAAAAAGAGGACCAAACATAAAACAAAGCTAAAATAATACAGACTGTTATTGTCAGTATTATAATATACTAAGTTTTTGGTCCTTGATTTTTTCACCTCCAGATCACTAGAGAAGGTGGGATGGTAATTCATAACGAATACTTACTGCCTGAATAGCAAAATTTGATCTAAAGGATTATTTTTAAAACATTGTTAAAAACATGATCATAATTCCCCATAGGAAACTATAATAACAGAACCCTGTCTTGCTTGCTGAAAAAAAATCCAAATACAAATCTAAACAAATTATTAGAGCCCTCTATCTCAATAGAGGGAATAAAAATATTGATAGAGCCATTTGAGGCATCCAGCCAGTAGATTACAAGAGAGAAAGCAACTATTGATTTTTAACAGTCATTTGCTATATCTCCAAGTCTGAAAAAGCCCCAACCTGATAAAGTAATTTATCAGTTTTATATAGTAATACAATCAAACAATTTATAACAAATTCCATTTGCATTTTTCCCATATTTACGAAGCTTTTTTCCCATTGTTATGTAGCTTTAAAAAATTAAGTCTCTCTTTGGTCTAAGTAAAAGGACTATCAGGATAAATCCTAATATTCCTTTTACTTAGCAAAATCAAAAAAAAGTGTTTGCTTTGGGGTTTTTTTGGGGGGGGGCAACAGGTATCATAAGAACAGAGTATATATGCGCACAAACATACCACCACATTTTAGCATTTCATTGCCTGCTTGCCAGAGTGCATCATAATAAAATCCATTTGTCTCATGGCAGTTTTTAAAAGAAATAAACGCTATAACTTACCAAGAAGGCTTGCAGGAGTGCAGATATTAGCAATCTATTTCTTTCTTTTCTCAGCCTTTGCATTTAACAGCTGCTTCTTCTAAATAATCCAATCCCACATCACCCATTCCACATAAACTAATAGCAGTGGCAGACATGATTGTCCCTGCTGCTTCATAAGGTTGGAAAGAAAAAAAGTTTGAAAAAAGGAACCCAGTCACAACCCCCCCACACACACACAAACAGCCCAATCAAAGTGCACAGAGAGCAGTTGAAATACTTGCAATGATGCCAGTTGAAACAGCCAGGTTTTCTTTCACATTTGACATGCATGAAACAGATGTTTCAAGGATTTTGCACATCCATGTCTCTGATGGTCATTCTTTTTTGCTTTCAAAAGAAAAATTAAATGGAGGAATCATAGGTGTTTCACAGCAAAGAATACAAAAAATATTCATACAAACTTCATCAGTTTCGAGATTATATAAATATTTCTATTATAAATCACTACCTACCAACTAACAAGCAGGAAATTATTTACCATAGCATTTTTTGATTGATGAAAACTATTTTAAACAGAATAAAATTTAATGCAATTGTCCAGTTCCATACTGTAGCAAATGAATCCCTGCTTCTTTTTGTTGTGTTTTTTGTTTGGAGAGCCTTTTAATTTTTTTTAAAAAATGATAGCTAAATAGGTTATCATTACACAATTCTCTTTAGATTTTTTTTTTACTATCTTCAATATATATGCCCAGTATAGCTAACTGTGGATCTATTTTGACTTTGTGATTTTTTTAATTTTACTCACTAGTGTTAAGTAGTGAACTCATAATTAGTTAGTTGCCTAACTACCTGTCATTTCTAAAAAGTGGAGATTCCCTTAATTTGAAAATTGTAAAGAAGATAAATTGCAAAAACTTCCTTCCAATTGTATATACAAGCTGAGGGAAGCTGTTGTAGGCGTCTTCTCATAAAAGCAATAACAGTTCTCTCTAAATCTAGATATATGTCAAAATTACTACAGATAATGAAATCAATTTACACAAATCCATTTATTGATATTATTTAATTTAATATTAATATCAAGGCTTGAAAATTCCACTTGCCCGCTCACTAAATGCAAGCGGAAATTCCTTTTTGGTGAGCACAGCAGTGGTACAGGCAAGCTCCCGTTTTGCCAACTGCTTTTGCTGCCATGGTGTCAGAAGCCGACATAGAGCATCTGGCCGCCACAGGCAGGGCAGTAGCAGCAGCAGAAGGCGAAACAGGAGCTTCTGCCGCCGCCGCACCTGCATGGTCAGAAGCTCCATTTCACCTTCTGCCACCACCCATCTCTGCTAGACTAGGGAGGCAGAAACGAAAGAAAGAAAGAAAGAAAGAAAGAAAGAAAGAAAGAAAGAGAAAGAAAGAAAGAAAGAAAGAAAGAAAGAAAGAAAGAAAGAAAGAACGAACAGCAATCTAGGGCTGGGAGGGATCTTAGTGGCCATCTGGTCCAACCCCCTGCCCAGCAGGAAACCGTACATTGTCTGGATTATTTTGGTGCCTCTAACAGAAAGGAAAATTGCCAGAAAGGAGAAGGAGTTTACTAGGAGAAGGCTTCCATGCAGAGGAAGGCAGAAATGGTCCTTGACCTATGACCACAATTGAGCCCAAAATTTTAGTTGCTAAGCAAGAGCATTGTTAAGTGAGTATGACCACATTTTACTCAATACATAACCTCTCCTGGCTCCTAACAGTCAGGTGCAAGTTAGAGAAGAACATCTGAAGGTCTGTATAATGTTCTAATCATTATTTTGGACTCTTTATTCTAAAGAAAAATGTAATTTCATAAGCTTTAAGGGGGCGTGGTTGGGGGCAGGGTTGGAGGCAGACCTGGGCAAGGTTTGGTGGGGCAACTGGTGGAGAGTAAGTTTTTTGCCTGGACTTGAAATTTTAAGCCCTGATCTACACCCCCTCTAAGCAATTTACAGAGTTAACATATTACCCCCAATAATCCAGGTCCTCATTTCACCAATGAGAGGGATGGAAGGCTGAGTCAACCTGAGCATGTGAGATTTGAACTGTGGAGTGAGCAGTGAGTTCGGATCCGTCAAATATTTTTTTCCATTTAAACTTTTTATTGGTTTATTTGTATTTTACAGAAGGAAACGGGTCAGTGGAAATATAATCATTTCTAGTACAACAATATGTCATCCGAGGTTATCACTTCTTATATCCGTTCTGTAGCACATTATATATTTTATCTTTTCATATTTTTAATTCTATAAACTCAAAAGTTTCATTACATACATACCCACACAATATACCAAAATTCTATCAAGATGAATATATTTCTATCTATTAAATGTTCCATTAGGCGACCCGCAAAGTAGCCCCCTAGCAGTGTCATACATATACATTTTGAAACCATTTTCCATTTCCCAAAATAACACTTTCACCTCTTGCCAAAGCGTTTTTCTTAGAATCATTTCTTGTCTTGTGATCTCAGCCTCCTGGGCGATGTGCCTGCCCCTCAGCATCCGACAGCAGAGCATGGACTTCCCCCCTCCCCCTATCTATTGATCTTCCATCAACACCTCCCCCTGTAGCCCCCAGTTCATCTCCTTCTACGAAGACATTATGGTCTTTAAGAAAAGCCTCTGCCTCCTTTATATTATTTATTTCAATTTTTTCTTCTTCCCAGAATATCAATAAAACTTCTGGCATTAGCCATCTAACCATAATTCTTTTAAGATATTGGGTTTTTTTTAAAAGAAATTGATATCTATGCCTAATGTCCCTTATCTATTTTGGAATCTGCTTAAGGACTGCAATTTCCCTATTCCTGTATCTCAAGGGTTGAGCCCTCTGTGCCCTCAGTACCTCCTCTCTTGTGGACCTTCTAAGAAATTTCAGATGTATTTCCCTTGGAACGTTGTGTATTCTAGCATAATATGAATTAACTATAAGCTTGATCAATGTCCCACCAAAGTTGATATTTTCTCTTCCAATAAAGTTTGCCAAAATTGTACTCATAATATCTTTAAGATCCTCCCCCTCTTCTTCAATTACATTTTGAAATCTTAGAAAGAAGGACAATCTCTAATTCCATTTTGGCAACCATATTTTCCAGGTTTTGTTTATCTTTTTGAACTGATTGAACTGTGCCCTCTTCCTTATCTGCTCTTACTTCCACTTTGCCTACTCTTTGCCTATTATTTGCCACCATTTGTTGTACATTTTTTAATCTTTTATTTCATCAAGATATTTTTTAGTGTCCAATTTTCCATTCAGCCAAATCTTGGTGCAGGGCCCAAGATCTATAGGAGATGATCAGTTTAACATGTGATTTCCCTATGTTTTAATAACTGGTAATGCCATGGATCGTTGGTATTAAGAGTCTTTGGAGTGGATTAAACATTATGTAGAAAGAGAGGTGGAAGAAAGCTAGTGATTTTGTTCACTGCCTTAAGGAAGGAGAAAGCACCCCACACAGCTCTCCTGTAAAGGATCTGTCAGGACTTCCACATATTGGGTTCGGGAAACTCCTTGTTTCGGAGAAGGAAATTCTCTCTCTCTCTCTTTCCCTCCCTTTTTCCTTTTCTGAGCACAAACAAAGCATCATCATATTTCAGATCATCTTTCCATTCATGAAACCCTTTTCCAATCTCTCCTTAGTCAAATGTAATTGGATGATACTATTTTATCTGCAGCTCACTGGCTGTGGAGATAAGATAGTCTTCAACTTATCTTTTAGCAAACATCAGAAGTTACAGCAGACATCCTATTCCCCCCCCCCCCCAAAAAAAAGGAATTTACAACCTGATTTTGAAGTTCTGACATTGCTCTCTTCGTTGTGGTCATGGGGATTGCATTTTGGGCACTTGGCAATCTGCCCATAGTTAAAGCCATTTGCAGTGCCCCACAGTCACATGACCACAACTTATGATGGATTTTTTCCAGAAACCGGTATTTACTTCCAGTTCCAACAAAAAATGAGCTTTAAGGAACAATGGGTTCACTTTACAACTGCCGCATCTGCTTAACAACCACTGCCAAAAGGGGGTAAAATGGGTCCTGTCACATGGTAACCCACTTTAAAACCATCATGACTTATGAACATAATGGCCAGGTTCAATTAGGGTTATAAGTGAAGGACAGTGTATAGTGGCTCGATTTTTCCTTCCTTGCAGGGACATCTTTTATTCTCCCTCATGGTAACTGTATTTTTACCCATGGTGCACAGACTGAGCCTCTTGTACCAGATGTCCTCCCTCTAAAGTCTTCTTGTGGTCCCCTGACCCATTTCAAAATTAGTATTGCAATTTTTTAAGATGGCAAGAGGGGGGGAATTATTAAATGCACTGAGAGTAATATTATTAATTGCATTTAACTAATTGAATAAAATATATATTTTAAGTCAAATGTAGCTCTTGTCCCAGCCTTGCCTGTTTCTTTGTCTTGCCCTTTCCTCTTTCAATATTCTGTAATTCCTGATACTGCAACAAATTCAGAGTTCGACACTCCCCGGGGGACATTTTTAACATATAGTTGGTGAGAATTCCCACTATGCTTTCATGAATTTCCATCAACTGAACTCTGAATCCTTGCCCAATGAATGTTTGTTTTATTTTACTTGGCTTCTTGAAAGTGGAATTGTTTGTTGTGGAAATAAATACTCAATTTATTGGGTATGTTAAAAAATCCTCTTTGTGATATAAACATGCTAGGTTGCGTTTATCCCCCGCTCTGTGGCCTTCTGGTTTAAAAAAAGAAACATGTTCCTGTTGTTGCCAAACATATCATTTACCCCCTACTCCAACCATTCCCTTCTCTGATTTTTTGTTTCTTTTTTGTTCTCAAACAGGAGACTCCTGGCTCACTTCCACTGCATTTCTTGTGACCGACCCTTAGAGATGGTGGTGCCTGGCCCGTAAGTATTTGCTTGACACTTTCAAGATCAGATCAGTAATTGATCTGCTTAGATCAAAGTATAGGAACACCTTTATTAGCCTGTAGATTCAGCTTTTCAGCAAGTTGCTGCCTATGTATCTCCTGAGGACCTGACCTTTCCTTCATTAATAAAATGCTGGTAAGGTGTTAGGCCAGGAACAGCTGCCCTCTCCTCTTTCACTTGTTCTGCATCGTCCTTTATTTATCTGGTCTGCATATTATCTTGACAGGCGAATTACGACTCTCCCAGCTGTTCCAGGTTTACCTGCTCATCAATCCCTCCGGCCGTATATGGTTTATGAAATGGAACAAATGAGGCAACTGAACCGCAAGTAAAATACAGATAGGAGCTTCTGTGTTTTCTTCGCTTGCAGTTTCTTTATTTCTTTATTCAGGAACTGAGTGAGATAAAGATTTGGAGTAGGAATCCATAGGGAGGAATGAATGTATAAACTGCAAAGTATCCATATAGCTCAAATGATGTTCTTGGGATGGAACCTTCATTACGTACAGGTAGTCCTCAACTTACAACCATCATTGACACCAGAACTTGTGTTGCTAAGTGATAGAATCATTAATTGAGTCATCACATGCCCATACCCAATTTTAGGACTGATTGCTTAGTGGTTTCCACTTACCATTGCTACCAGTTCAGAACTGGGAGTGTGCGTATGTGCGCTTTGCAGAGCATCCGTGATGATATGTGGGTGGGCACCACTACCAGTTTGCCCAAACTGGTAGAAACCCACCACTGGTTTCCACTATCCAGTTGTATCCAACTCTAGGGGAAGGTGCTCATCTCTGTTTCTTGGTCTAGGGATCAAGACATTTTCTGTGGTCATGTGGCCAGCATGGTTATATGCCAAAGGTATACAGAACACTGTTACTTTCCCACCAAAGTGGTACTTATTTATTTGCTTACATTTGCATGCTTTTGAACACCTGAGGTTGGCAGGAGCTGGGGCAAGGAATGGGAGTTCATTTCATTGCACAACTCTCTGGTTTCAAGCCTGGGCTGTCAGCTCTCCAGCTGACAATCTTCGCATCTTTAACCACTGAGCCATCCTGCCTCCTAGATTGCTTAAAAGCCATTAAAAAATCTGGCTTCTTCCACTGACTTTGCATGTTGGAAACTGGCTAGGGAAGTTGGGAATGTGTTCATGTGTTCCCAGGAACACATATAACTAATTATGATATAACTATAAATGCAAGCCAGTTGCCAAGCACTCCAATTGCAATACGAGGATGCTATGATGGCTATAACTGTGAGGACTGGTCATAAGTCACCCTTTCCAGCACCATTATAACTTCAAGCAATTGTGAAATGGATAGTTGTAAGTCAAGGACTACCTGTAGTGAAATTTAAAATATTTTCTGTTACTGCTGTAAACTTTCAACAGCAGTGGAGAAAATGGGAAGTGAACATCTAATTTCAGAACGTCTCTTCATTTCGCAGATTTCTTATATCTGTAGAATTGCTTCCAAAATATGGCTGCATCATATAGTATACATTTTAGTTGAATGAATCCATAGAAGAATATTCAATTTAAAGTCTCTTCATAGCTGTGTGAATCTAATTCATTCTTGCTTATTACAGAGTTCTATATTAATAAAGGGCAGGGAACTCCTAACTGGAAATGGCCTCTAGGACCCTTCCAATAGCCTCCTTTCATCTCCCTTCTTCATGCAATGTCTCTCTCTCTCTCTCTCTCCCCCCTCTCTCTCACACACTCACACCTCATCCATATCCATCCATCCATCCATCCATCCATCCAGTCAGTCAGTCAGTCAGTCAGTCAGTCAGTCAGTCAGTCAGTCAGTCTGTCTGTCTGTCTGCCTGTCTGCCTGTCTGCCTGTCTGCCTGTCTGTCTATCCCACTTGATTCTCCTTCCCTGAGAATTAGGGAATGAATATTCCCATTTATTTGTTGTGACTTGTATGTACGTGGGAGATAGGGCAAGGTCTCACATGGTCTGGGTGAGAATAAAAAGAGGGTATATGAATGGGGAGGTATGTGATCCCCAGAAAGTTATCTATGGCAACTGCATTCTGTACCACTGTGCTTTCAGTGCTGCCTGTTATATGAATGCTAGCAAAAGATGTTGGGTGATGTGCCTTGCTTAACAGCATGACCCCCGTCCCCCAATCCTCCTCCTTTGACTGTTGCTGTCTTCTTGCTCTGGCACTGGGATGCATCCATTTCTCCTCTCCCTACCTCTTCCCTATTCTGTATTGTAGCAATTTGAAATTAGGACCGGGTGTTCGTTTTGATGCCCTGGAGAAGAGTGCTAGTCTGAACAAGTTACGGCACATCCATTCCAAGATGCTCATGGACATACAGAAGGTGCAGAGTCACTATGGCGGAGCTGCCAGGGTCAACGCTCAGATCAAGGAAGCGCTGCAGTCCCAGTATTTTGGCTCAAGTACTTTGAGCAAACGGTAGGGCTTACAGGATAAAGCAAACTGTTCATCTTACCACACAGAAATCTAGAAAACAGAGCAGGGTTCATCCTGGTGCTTCACTCAGGAAAAAAAAGATCAGAGGGACCTTACCCTGCCTTTCCTTAGCACTGTTATGATGAACAATAGACTGAGGGTTACTGCTCATTTCTGACAGTCATGCCTCACTCCCATCCCAAACGTAGCAGGGAGGGCAGGAAATTATAAAAGCAGCACATTGGAAAGGGAATAATAATTTAAAGAAATTACAGGGATGATGTTGTTGTTTCTCTCAACAAGTTCTGGATATCCCACAGGACACAGCATTTGTCCTCTCAACCTGAATGTTAACAACAGGTCTGGACATATCAAATTATAGGCCAAGAACCGGACACAGTAAAAGACCACATTCAATCTAGAGCTAACCAATGCATTTAATCAGCTTAAAGTGAGGTATTTTGGAATATATGGATGTTTGTGACTCATAAAAGCAGCAATGTACTTTTCCAGTAGTCCTGGAAAAAAACATAGATGCTTTAATGAATTGCAGGCAAGTGTTACACAGCATTCATGCATCCCAGAACATTTCTTCTGAATCAATTTAAAAGTATTGTGCAGCAGTCATCTGCCTTAATACATTAACTGCAATGCTGCATAAAGTGTATGTGATAACCCAGGTCACATAAACTAATGGTGCCACCTTCTGCGATGCAAATATTTGCATTGTTAGAATGATTTAGAACAGCAGTGCCCAACCTTTCCACTCGGGACCGTGGCGGTGTTGAGGAAAGGGGATGGTTTCACGCAAGCTGCTTGCACAAATACAGCTTTGCACATTCATCTGCCATTTACACATCCCGAATCCCAATGGGCCATGGCCTGGTCCTGGTGGTGGGCCACAGACTGGGGGCTGGGGACCCCTGATTTAGAAGGAGGGGCCAGTAGTTCCTTGGCTTTATCTTAAAGCTGAATTAATTAAGTGTATCCAAGAAATAGTGACATTTTACTCAGACCTTGGAATCAGGGTCCTATTTAAATTCGGTAACTGTAAAATTGTTTGAGTGCGGAAAGGTTTGCAAAAGGAAGCTGTAAGCAATTAAATTCCTGGAATTTGATGGGAAGGATTTATTTGTTGAGAAGATTCTCTATTCCCTTTTATATAACGAACACTGAAAAACTGCTATTTAGCAAAGGAGTTTCCATTAAGAAATTTATCTCAATTTGTATGTACATCATCTCTGTTTGTATATATGGAAGGAAGCCACACATTCCATATGTATGCTTAGTATCATGAAATTAGCAGGAAATATTTACATAAATTTCTTCCATGTCGGAATTTTGCCATACCCTAAAGCAAACTTTTCACATGCTTCTTTTACATTTTTGTAGGTTTGTAATCAGACAATGAACCTTTTAGTGGTTGGACTTGCTGCTTGAGTAATCATTTGCAATCTCAAAACAGGCTCAGAACTTCACAGATTTGCTAAACAAGTCAGACTTGATTGTTATCATGTTACAATGTATTCAGTGATGTCTATAAAGTGGCTCCTATACATGCAAATCCAAATCTGAAAATAATGTCCAAACTAGTTCAGGCTTAAGTCTGGCTCAGACTAGACTTCTTGTCTATAGTGAGATGCAAGCATTTTGTAATCAAATTTCTTGTTATCCAACCTTGCAGTTTAGCTTGCATTTTTGCTTTACCTTAATATTAGTTTAACCCTGCTACTGCTGCATGTCTTGTTTCCCTGCTTGAAATTCTGATTTCTGTCTAGAAAACTGCTTTCCAGAAGTGGCTTTGTGAAAAAAACTTTCTCTTTGTTCCATATGTTTTATGTGCTTTCCTGTCCTCCAAGGCAGAGGCAAGGAACATGATGCTCAAGCAGGCTGCTGCTATGTACTCTACTAAGTGTTTCAGTGAATCTGTTTCCAGGGTTTCTGTGGAGAAGCCTAAGGTTTCCAGGTGTCTTTAGGAAAAGGAATAGGCCAAAAGGGAGTCCTATATGATCTGATTAGCAAGCAGTAAATGGGTGGATCGGACCAGGAGAGAAAGAGTGAAGCAGTAGAGACTTGGACTGTGTCTCTGTTGAGACAGAGAGAAACAAGCTCTGAAACAGCCGACTTGTGGCTTGAAGAAAGCAAATGTGGCCATTCATCCATCCATCCACTTTTCAGCAATGGGCTGCATTGCAAAACCTCACAGACCTTAGCATTAAAAATAGCTGCTATTTCACATCTTCTTACATGAGGACAAAAATATGTTGCATTAACTGTTTCGCAAGAATGAGGCAATTTTTAAATATGTGTGTTTTATTGTCCATTTTTCCATTTTGGAAGACCTAGCAACATTCTAGACACTGGCACCTCTGATGCCATCATGGGAGGCTTTGAGAAAAGTGACCTATGGAGATCTTAGGACAGTTTTCTTGCTGTGAAGAATGAAGGTCCAAAAGTTTGTTCTCTAATCCCCATCCTTTTAACAGACTCTTAAGTTGGGAATGTCCAATGAGGATCTATTTCCCCCCCTCCAAGACTTCCTTTTCACTTCTATAAAGGGCAAAAGTTTTGTTGACAAGCACAGCAGAGCCTGTTCAAAAACAAAACGAATGTAAACTATGTTTAATTTCCTTTTTATGCTGACACGGTCTTATTTCTTAGGACAACAAAAGACAGTTTATTGTTTCTTTACCACCAGCTTTGTTAGGGATGTTTCTCGAAAAACACAATATCCATTTTAGGTGGCTTATACCTGAGGGAATTTTGGTAATTTGGCGGGACAAACGGATTAGGCTTGACACAAGAAGGCAAGGGAATTTCACGAAGAATATCTAGCAGTAGTAGAAGAGTTAGAACAGTGATGGCTAACCTTTTTGCCATTGAGTGCCAAAAGCAGGGGAAACGCGGCAGGGGGGTGTCGCCTGCATGCCCACACCCATAATTCTATGCACACCACCAATTACTTTATCCCTGTGCTCACGTGCCCACCAATATGGCTCTGTGTGCCACCTGTGGCACGCGTGCCATAGGTTCACCATCACAGAGTTAGAAAGTGGAGAAGCAATAGATAGTGGAAATCAGGACGAAGGAACACCACCAGGAGGTGAAAGGCAGGGAAACATAGGGAGGGGTAGTCAGGAACAGGCAGGAACAGAATCAAGACAGTAACTAATCTAAACTCTGTGTTTAATTTCCTTTTTATGCTGACTTGGTCTTATTTCTTAGGACCACAAAATATAGTTTATTGTTTCATTACCACCAGCTTTGTTAGGGATGTTTTTCATGATCATATAGGATCAGTTTGAGAGTTCTACATGTCCAAGCTTGGGAAAGGACTTCTCACATCACTCATGAGACTAAATAGGCCCCAAACCTTACACTAGAGCTTCACGGCTGAGAGAATTGACCATATATAATCTGTAGGAAAGGACCAGGCTGAGCCACAGGGAGGGGTCAAGCATGTCATCAGTCTCGAGTCCCTTTGTGTTCACAAGAGATCTAAGTCCATGCTACCTTGAATTTCTTCGACTCTTATCTACCGCCAATTCACTTTGGCTGTTAGTAGTTTAGATTTTTGTAGAGTGTTGGCATGCAATAAACCTGTATTCATTTGAACTACCTTGACTCCTGATTTCCTGCCCTTGAGATAATCCTCAGGAGCTTTCTTGCCACAGAGGCTTGCAATACTCAAGGGCAGAGTGAACACGATTTGTGCTTCAGATTTGAGATTCTGAAGAAGCAAAGTAGCATGCTAACTTTTCACACTAGAAGGTAGATTTGGAATTTTCAAAGTTAACAGGGACATGCTTAAAATATGGCTACCAAGCAAGGTGAATTTAGAAAAGGCTGTTTGAGCAAAACTATTTTCCCAAATGTTATTTACCCAAACACAAAATGATGAGATGATTTCTGCCATTTATACACACAGAGACACACATTTCCCCACCCCACCCCAGTTGCTTGATTCTGCTATTGCATCTTACCTTTATGTCTTCTGAGCAGATGGGCATACTCTCAGCATAGCAGTGGAATGTAATTACTCATCATTATTATGTCCTAAGAGTGCCTTCTTGGAGTCCAGAGTTTGGACCCTGTGTAGAACATCATTGCAAATGATATTCAGACTAATGCTAATATGTCAGCTGACCTTCCTTCCTATCCTGTTGAAGGAGGACAGTTCTAATATCTAGTCCCATCCTGGAAGTTTGAGTTTTAGACAATTTTGACTTTCTCCCAACAGAACACTGCAGCTATTTATCCTGCCCAGTCGGGTCATCCCTTCTCTAAGATATAGGTGATCGTTTTATCAACATTAGGAAAGAATGATTACTATCTCATTGTCCATTGCCATAATACCATTTAAGGAAACCACTTTGAACACAGGAATTCTCCTATGATATCAGCTGAAGCCAGGGCTATTTTTAAAAGCACTTTCTCCCTTTTGGGGATATGAAAAATAGGAACGAGGATAGAAGGCCTCTGAAAGATGCTACTTTTTTTTTCTATAGCTAATCTACCCTACTCCTATTCCTTCAGAAAAGATGCACATTTTATCTGATAATGTTGGAATTTAAGCCACACAATGTTCAGCTGTTATGGGGGACAAGGGAGGTTTGAAAAGTGGAAATAGGAGCAGATTGCCCCCCAGAAACCCCTCTTTTATTCTAGCCCTTGCTGGGAGCCTGAAAAATTGCTTTGTGCAAAATCAGTCATTTTGTTGTACTATGCCAAGATGCAGAGGATGTCCGCATGGCAGGACGTATGTGTGCTGCCCTTTTATATATTCTGGTTCACCAGATTAATCCAGTTGCTTGGTTTACAACACAATGAACCAAAAAATTAAACATTCACACCAGTCACAGAGCCAAGATCACACTTCAAACCAGGCCACCACAGAAAAGTCGTGCTAGATCTTGAACTTGGTTGAGTCCTAATTCTTAATTGCAATGCTTCCCTTGCCCTCCCTTCTGCTGCTAATGTCCCAAAATAAATCTAATTTTTCAAGAAACAACACATTTGTTCTTTTGGGGTTTCTGGGATCATAGGGCTGCTATACTTTGCCTCGTGTGAATTATGGGTTCTTGCCTTTTTACAGAGAGAGACTTCCGGAGATGGCTGACATTAGCTACATGAATGTATCTCGACACTGTGGGGGCAGCCATACCCTCACCCATCCATTCAGACGCTATGTGAAACTGCAACAGGTCAGCCAGAGTATGCCTTCTGTCCAGCCAGAGGAGAGCGCCATGCTGGCAATGATGAAGGTAATGAGGAGCCAGGTGGAGAGAGAGCAGGATAGTGAGGATGGACATTGACAAGGACGTAGAGCTGGACAATCGCATGTGAAGCTTAAAATGTCGGCAGTTAAATGCATTTTTCCATGTTTTTATTTATATATTTATTTTGACTACAAAACAATATATGAACAGTGTGACATCTGGATGTCATTCATTCCAATACAAGTGATACTATCCAAATCACATAATTATTACATTCAATCAATTCGTATACTTGTGATACGTAATATCCATTTATCTTAATTTACAATCATCATTATTCAGTTATTCCAAATCTTCTCCAGTTGTTACTTCCTTTTTATTATATAACCATATACTGTATATATATATATATGTGTGTGTGTGACTATGTGTAGATATACCTAGTATCCAAATATGTAAGGA
>JANHFP010009213.1:103018-115212 GCA_032468135.1 Calamaria suluensis
GAGCTTGGGATAGCTATTTCGAACTCATTAGTTCTCATCAGCCAAACACACTCTTTACTTGGATTTGAACCTGGGTTATATATATATTGATATTCCCCTTCTCTTATTTCTAACACCCACTCCAACTTTTAATCATATCACCCTTTACCATAAGTAAAACTTTCCCCTTCTTTCTTTTTAACCTCTAATGCCTTTAACTGCTTTGCATGATCTGCCCTCCAAAAGGGCAAGGAACTCTTTATCTAAAGAGGAGATGTAAATACAGGTAGTCCTCGACTGACAACCTACAACTGCGCTCAAAATTTCTGTTGCTAAGTGAGGCATTTGTTAAGTGAGTTTTGCCTCATTTTACAACTTTTCTTGCCACATTTGTTATGTGAATCATTGAAGTTGTCCAGTTGTTAAGTGAATCTGGGTTCCCCAGAATCTGGCTTCCCCTTTTGCTTGTCGGAAGGTCACAAAAGGGGATCACATGACATGACCCCAGGACACTGCAAACAACGTAAACCTGAGTCAGTTGCCAAGCGTCTGAATATTGATGTGACCATGGGGATGCTGCAACGGTCGTAAGTGTGAAAAATGGTCATAACTCACTTTTTTCAGCCTGTTCTGTTGTAACTGAGCAGTCGCTAAATGAACTGTTGTAAGTCGAGGACTACCTGTAGTACAGGTGAAACATTTTGTCATTTAGTGACTGACAGGTTTCCCTTCCTCAAGTGCTCATTCCACGAGCAGGATGCTACTTATTTGAGGTTATTTGTTAGCCATTAAGTTTTGATATACCTGGGGAAGAGTCTGGTATTGCTCTAGGGAACTGGTGGCCTTCCGATGTTGCTGAAGTACAATTCCTAGCAACTTTAGACTGACTGGCCAAGGGAGACAGCTGCTGAGATTTGTAATTAAGCAATACAGAGAAGGTAGTAGGCTTCCCAGCCCTTTCCTAATGTAAGAGAAAGCCCAGCAGGGTTAAACCACAGGTGTTCTTTGTCCATTGTTTACATTCTTACAGTGCCTCAGGGTGGGAGCCCTATAAATCTTATTTTATTAAGCATAGGATTTGCCTCTTATGTAGCAATTGAGACCTGGTTCCACCAGCACCTCCCTCGAGACCTCATTCCTATTTAGATACAGTCTGGATCAACTACAGTAGAGTATATGGGATATTGTGAACTGTGCTGCATTATGTAGAGGCAACTTTGTCATTTTTATGGCCACAGTTACCCTTTCTGTTTTAACCTATGGTTGGGTGGAGACCTGGTGATACTTACGCTAGGCCCATTAAAAGCAATGTTGTTTAGTTAGTTGATAATGCCTCTGCTTTAAAAATGACAAAATCTTCCTAAAGGATCCTAAATTGGGCAGTTTTCTAGTGTAATGGAAGAAGATGCTGCAGGATGAAGGAATACATTGTTCAGTCTTTTCTCATGATTGGAGACATTTTCTTTTCCTTGAGAATTGGGGCCCCACTAGCATATGCCTTGCTAAAAGGTTTTGCTAGCTTTTTTTGGAAAAATCAGGTCTATTTCAGGAGCTTATTTCAAGATTCATCAGCTTTTCTTTTCTATCTGTGTTGATGGGAGAATAGAAAGGGGCAGAACAGGGTGTAGGATTCTTTTTAAAAAAACAAACGTGAATGACCCCAGCCTACAATGCTGAAAGCAGAAGAGCACATGAAGAGGAATTCATGAAGGCATCATATTTGGGCAGCAGTGAGAAATATAATCCAGTGCCAGCCAACTGTTTGGTCAGACAAGCTTGTCAGTCTTTCATAACAATTTCTCGCCTTATTTAAGCACTTGGAGAAGAAAGAGCATAATGCCTTTCTGAATAACAGCGATAACAACATCACAATTTTCTTTTTAAAGAGTCTCCCCTTTCACACTCTTAACTTCAAGGTTGGTGGCTTGGTATTGTCTTTGAGATAATGGATATACTTTGCTACCTGTCTCTGAGATTTCTATAATATAAAAGCAACTGAAGAACAAGTCCTTTTAGCCACATGTTCCTCTGTAATTTCTTTTTATTCCCCTCCGTTAGCAGAGATGCGATAATAGAACTTGGCCATCTTTGCTATAGTCATCCATGCTAATACAAGTCCATTGTTCTGACTCCAATAATGCTAGATGCAGCTGAAAACCTTCTCATCTGGTATAACACATGATATGTAATCACACACACACACACACACATGCAGTAAGACTACAAATCCTACAGCCATTCCCCCCACGGTTGTGTCAGCTAGAGTTGGAGGGAAATGTAATTTAAGAATTCTGAGGGAGTTTGCAGATTGGAAAAAGCTAAACTTAGCCTATTGGGTGGTTTCCTGATTACAGCCCCTTGCCCCATGCAGCATGCACTACCTATCCCACGTACCTTACATGCCAGGCAGCATATGCCACTGTGAGGTATTACGCTCAAGTGAAGGTGGGGAAAGTTAAGTCAGTGGTTGTCGGGGCAGATTTTGTTGGGTGAGAAAGGATGGGGAAAAAAGAAGGCAATATAGGATTGCAGAGATGGAAATCTCCGCAGCAACACTTGGGGCAAAGTGATTGTTCCTGCAATTGGAACTGCAGCATCTCCTTTGGAGAAAGTTCTGAAGTTGAACCATTTGGCAGAAGCCCCCAGTGTTGTCAGGAACACTCCATAATTGTGACTGGCATATCATTTGTGTGTGGAAGGAGCTGATCACTCAATAGGACCCTCAGGTTAACAAGAGAACAGGGGATCAGCTTGCTTAATTATGCTCAGAAACAAAATTGGACCACAATGAATTGAATTCTTCAATAAGTTCAATTAATTCCTAAACCACATTTCTTTGATTTCCATGTTTGTTTCTGCCCTGCTACCGCACAAGTAGGCTCCCCCAATACTTGCATGTATCTTTTTACTGCAAGGGGCAGAAATCCCCACTTGTTTCGCTCTGTATAGTTCAATAGAATTAGATTACTGAATGGCAATTGAGAGACCTGACATGCCTCTTCCAATTTTCCAGAACTGGAAATGAGGCAGCAGATGGGGGGCGGCAATGATTAAGGACAAGACATGTGGAGCTCCCTGTGAATTTTTTTAAAGGAAAAAATCCAATTTCTAAGTTCCAATGGTCTATCCATTTTTAAACCAGACTACGGTTTTCAAGCTTGTTCTTCAGCTTTACAAGTAAAAATCCCATGTAAAAGTGGTTAACCTTTAGCCAGGTTCAGCTGAAATTTATTCTGTGCTTGCATCTACTTCCAGCATGAAGAAGTAGATATCCTGGGTCTTGATGGTCATATTTACAAAGGACGTATGGATACACATCTTCCATCAATAACTGGAAAAGAATGTAAGTTTTGTGTTCTGTTTGCAGATGCTCTGAGAAGACTAGTCAATTCTTTCTTTTTATCCCAGGCACTCCCAGTATTTTGGCACTGTACCTTCCTGTCATGTAACTGCCTAGAGCAGTATCCCCCAACTTGGAGCCTTTTGATTCCCAAACATAGAAGCATGACCTTAAGTAATAAATTACAGAAATTGTAGTTAAATTAGGAGGGATCCAGGTAGAAGAAGGCCAACCTATAGAACAAGCAGAGCTCTCTGTTTGTTCTGGTGGGAAATTTATCCTGAGAAATATACAGCAATTTCACATACAGAAACATACAGCATGTTTGACCTCTTGGAGTTGCTAGGAGACTTTACCTTCATCTCTGTCCAAAACATTGATGCCTCCCCTCACACTTCTCTCATCAGATATCCCAAGAACAAGAAGCAAGATCGCTCGGTCTTCCTCACAAAGGCAGCAACCCATGCTCAGTGACCTGGCCACCCTCCCTGCTCGCCCTCAGACTGCAAAAGTGTCAATAGGCAGCATGTCAGGTACGTTACAATCCTGAATCAAGCTTGATTAGAAATGGAAATGATGCCTGAAGCCCACCCAAAAATGCTTAGAGAATATTTCCTTCAACTGTCTATGAAATAATGGCTGAGGAAAGCAGAGTAGTGATGATGCTCAAATGAAGTTTCTGAGAGATGGTCTGTATTCAATTTTATCACTGGAGGATGGACATTGTGCAGATAACACTTGCTGAAGACTCCAAACAACCTGTTCCTTTCTTGACAGAACTACACTTCACAAGATCTCCTTGAGAAAAGCATTAGTGACCTTTCATAAAATTAAAAGTTTTGAATGATGTAACCAGGCAAAAGTGGGCATTTGTGAAATCTCCAAATTTGGGGTGAACCAAACGCCAAAATTTAATTCAATCTTCACTAAAAAAAAGTTACTTGTTATGCTTGAAGTACTGAAATCTGGAACTATTTCTTTATTTGATCCTCAGCAATATAATAGCCAGATTGCAACTTTCTCTTTTGCAGCTTTCAATAGTATGTTTATGTTCTTCCATTTCCCATGAGAGATGAGGTTAGTTTCCCAGGAAACTGCCAGATCCTGCTTAAGCATTGAGTCTCTGCCTTTCTGCAGACACCCAGTCACCCCTCTTTCTGTCTATGATTCGTGTAGGCAGTGGATCTCCAAGACCTGAGAAAGCCTTAAGGACACCATCTCTTTGGTAAAGAGTCCCTTATGTGCGGACAGAAACAAAGCATACTTTCCCAGCCTTGTCCTGACCTTCCAACTCTGTTGGACTGCAATAACTGCTTTGTCCCAAAGCTTCAAAATAGAAGATAACAGGAGCTGTAATCCAATATTGTTGAGAATATTTTGTGGAAGGCTGTTGTTTTCAAAAATGTTTTTAAAAGTAGGAATGAAACTGGTAGTTAAGAACTGATGTACTGTTCCACCCCTGGTAGACCTTTTATTGTTTTGTGAGAAAACTCTTCCCAGCTGAGTGATTCCATCTTTCTTTGCAGTTTTCATGGCCATGAATCCATCTGTCCATTATAGAGAATTCCCCTTGATAGCGCTGAGATGCTGAATGGTCACATCTGAGATGCAAATGCAAACTTAGTCATTAAAGAATCACACTGCAGCAGCCTGGTTGAACAATCTTTCCAGAATTTATGGTGAATTTATCATTCCAAAACTATGCTTACTTACCCAGTGACTTAATGTAGGAAAAGTACAGAACCTACCAGTAAAGTATTTTCTTCACCTTGCCCAGATAAGGAAGGGAAAATTTATAACGAATGAAGGCAACTATATGTGTCCAAGGATAATGTTGCAAGATTGAATCTGGGTTGGTCACCAAGACCAGAGGTTTACTCTTCCAAATTTTCAAACTCGTGCTGGAGCCCATCTTCAAGGAACTTCACTCTAATGGAAAAGAGAATATTCCAGTAGAAAGCAACCCAGTGACCGAGAGACCCAGTGACTGACCCAGATTCAATCTTGGAAAATATATTTACTGCACTGTTTCAAATGTGGCTTGGTCATACTTTTTATTATTAACTAAATTCAAGAAAGATCTGCTAGCAGAGGAAAGTTAAATATGGACTGGTTCAAACATAGTTATATGTGTAGGTTAATAGATCTCTGATAACAATCTTCCTAAATTTGATGTCCTCCAGATGTTTGGATTACTCTCCCATTGGCAGCAGTCATCCAACTCATCTGGAGGAGCAGATTGGCAGTATGTTTGGAATGTATGAAGCAAATGGATGTTATCTTAAATAGAAAAAAGGAAAACAAGCATGCTAGTGAGAAACTTGGATTTCTATAGCTTGCATTCAAATGTTAAACAGCCAACACAAGTTTGCTTCTCAGATGTTACTTCATATAAAAACATTGCATTAAGTGTAAATCAGGTTGTACAGATCTTACTCTATAAATAGATGTTGTTTTATAAATACAGCATTTGGGAAATAGGACTGCCACAGAGCAGAACAAACAATATTTTTCTAGATATTGATTTATTATTGATATTGACTAATAATTGACCATGCCAGGCAAAAGTCCAACAAACCCACCACCAAAAACCCACAAACGAAAGATATCACTAACAACGGTTACCCAAATGACTCCAGCACATGCTATAAATGTAATAAATCTACCAACGAACATGATGAATTCAAGAAATGCCAATTATGTACCAACTATGCATATCACAGCTGCCTGAAAATAAACAAACAAGTAGCCAATTTCCTACAAGAATATCCTACATTTCTCCATCTGTTTCCATCTTGTTTACCAAAACTCAACAACTTAATTTCCATATCTGAAAGGGTCCAAAATAAAGACACAGCAAACATTCATAGACTCCACTGAAACACATTTAGAAACATGTATACTAGCATAATAGCCATAATGCACCAACCATCTCCACTGACGAAATTGTCAAAGTCTTCAGAGACGGACCAGAATACAAAAACAAAGATGGCTCAGTAGCCCCAAGATTTTGTAGAGTCATTTGCAAAACAGACCAGCAAATGAAAGTTAATCTATAGATTTGCCTTCATCTTGACATTTTTTGAGTTCTGTGCGGAGTTCACGGGAGCGGATCCATTGTAGCAAGGATAGGTCAGGCCGTGATCAAAGTTTGCTGTGGTTGGGGTTGGATCTGGTGATTGAATTTATAGTATAGATCAGTGGTAAACCACAAACCCAGCTTTCCCAGTTGTTGTCATTAAGCAGACAAAGAGAAAGATCTGTCTGCCTAAGGAGGGCAGGCAGTTCCCTTCCATATCTGGAACAGACCTCCTGTGGTAGCTCCAAGTCTTGGTTCTGCAGCCCTTCACAGATGTTCCCTTCCCCTCATGCACAGAAGGGAACTCATGCAACGGGCTGGAGAAACCAAGTGGAGATATTTGCAATCCGCATTTTGTTTCTCCACCCCAGTGCACTGGTTCCTCTTTCCCTCGTGCAGACGGGAACTTGTGTATTGGGCTGGAGAAACAAACTGGGGATCCCAAAGAACAGCACTTTGTTTCTTCAGCCCAGTGTCCTCCTTGTGCAAAAGGGAATTCTTGTGCAGGACATGAGAAATTAAGTAATCATAATCTTTAGATTATATTCTTTCCCTTCTGGGCACAGAAAGGAATTGCTATGCTGGGCTGGGGAAACAAAATGGGGAGCTTCATATGTATAGCCTTATGAAGGATTTTACCCCCTCCTTATGAATTGTGTGTGTGTGCGCATTATTTAGCAGCTGGGAACATTTCCTGCCAGCTTCCCCATTGACTTTCTGTGGAAGCCAGCAGAGAAGACTGCAAATAGCAATCACATAACTGGGAGGCGCTTGGCAATCTGTCATAAGTGCAAACAGGCTGCCAAGCACCCAGACCACAATCATATGACTGCAGGGGTGGTAGTGTGATGTGCTTTACAGACTGTAAAGTCCCCTTGCTGAGTTCTCGTAACTTCAAACAATCATCAAATGACAGGTTGTAAATTGAAGGCTCCCAGTAATTGTTGCTGCTATATTTGGTTTGATGAATTGTGCTGTAAATAGCCCATTATGTACCTCCAGAAACAGTCCTTGACCTATGAACACAATCGGAACCAGAATTTTGATTTCTAAACAAGGCAGTTTTTAAGTGATTTGTGCACAATTTTATGGCCTTTTGTTTGTCACAGTTGTTAAATTAATTGCTGAAGTCATTAAGTGAATGACATAGTTGTTAAGCGAATCCAGCTTTCTCCATGATTATGGTTGCTGGAAGCTGACTGGGAAGGTCGCAAATTGTGATCACATGACTCAGGGATGCTGCAACCATTAGAAAAATATGCCAGTTGCCAAGTGCACACATTTTGATCAGGTGTCCTTGGGGATGTTGAATCACTTCCTTCAGTTGCATTATAACTTGGAATGATTGCTAAACAAATGGCTGTAAGTCAAGGACTACCCATACAGTATACAGATTCCCACCAGTGAGAATCATATTGGCAGAATGGTAGGCATGATTCGGGTTTCATTTAGCTGGCAATCAGCCTTCCTTCTTACCCTATTTAAGTCCAAGCTAAATCTGATGTTTACCTTTTATCAAGTACACAGTATAGTGAAGTACACAATAAATTGAGCCCAACATTTTTGTTGTTAAGTGAGAATTTGTCAAATGGGTTTTGCCCCATTTTAGGTAAATTCTTGCCACAGTTGTTAAGTGAATCACTGCAGTTGATAAGTTAGCAATCCAGTTGTTAAGTGAATCTGGCTTCCCCATTGAGTTTGCTTGTCAGGTCAGAAAAGGTGATCACATGACCCCAGGACACTGCAACCATCATAAACATGAACCAGTTGCCAAGCATCTAAATATTGATCACATGATCATGCCAATGCTGCAAATGTTGTAACTGTATAAAACGATCATTTTATTCTGTGGTATTGTAACTTTGAACAGTCACTAAATCGGCCGCTGTAAGTCGGGAAGTACCTGTATGTTAAGCCTTCAAATATGTCTTTCAAACCAAAATAAATGTTCAATCACTGATCATCAGAGGAATTAAGAGACAGGCAAGTGTCAAGTGCGGTAGAATAGTTAAAATGGCTGGCAAGCAGGATGACATCATAGCAGGTCTGGGATCCCAGGAAATTTTCTTTGTCAGTTCAGGGCTTCTTCTCACCCTGTTTGGTTCCTCTGACTAGCAGGAGCTTTTCAGGATTTCAGACAGGGGGCTTTGCCAGGTTTAACTAGAGACGCCAGACTGAAGTCTCTTCTTTCATCATTTAAGGGCAGGGACCGGAAAATGTCAAATTAAGGTGGTTTTGTGCATAGGAATCAGGGGAAGGAAAGAAGCTTGTACAGGGAAAATGGACTCTGCTGATTGGCTCAACCCTTTCTTATAAGACCAACAGTAAAATTGGTTGTGGCTGTTTTATGTGTTTCAGCTAAATCAATAACAGACAAGCCTGCCTCTCCGTTAAGGAACTCAGAAGATTCTGGAAATTTGGAGAGAGAAACTTTTGAAGTCCGAATGACGATTCCCTCGAGACAACGATCTGATGAGCAGCCTACTTAAGCCAAGAAGACCCAGTTTTGCACTCGCGTAGAATGTGGTTCTCACTAATAAAGAGTCTTTTAAAGGAGAAGGGTGCGGATCTTCTGCTGCCATGGAATCCTGGCCCTCTGGCTGTGCCCATAGTGTTTGCAGTCTCTGCTCTTTCCTATACTGATGCTCCTGGAGGAATCTGCTAGTGGGTGGAGCAGGGGTGGGTGTAGAAGGGAGTGGGGTGGGGCTTTCTTCTGCATTGTTCCACTGAGTCTACAGGTCATTCATTTTATCCACGAGCAGTTCAAGTTCAGTACAAAATGTTCTATATAAACTAGCCAAAGAATAGCTGATTTTAAGCATCAGCTCATCTCCCTTTTCTATTTGTTGCTTTGTGTCTGCAGTCAGATATAGAAATGGCCATATAAAAGAAAGCCACCTTTGTAGTCTGAGACATTTTTCTCTGCTGTGTGAAGAGTGGGCTGCCTTCTGGCCTTTCACGGGTGACATAATATCAGTATGTAAATATCTATGTGTTTACAGACTCTGCATCCATTCAGGATTTCCTGGAAAGCTCAGAAATCCTCAAGACTCTTAGTGCAGAAATCACAACAGAAATATAATTCCTGGACTGAGCAATCTCTGCGGTCAGTATATTATGTAACAGTAATTTCTAGAGAATCAGTAGCAACTGTTACAGCAATAAATCAGTATGGAGAGACAGGGTAAGGAGTTTATAAACTTGTTCACATGTGCTGCACTGAGATTTTAGGGTTGGCAGTGGGTAAGATAGGCTTTATGAATATACTCACGTACAAGCACATACCTAACACCACCAAAGTAGTAACTGATGCTGATTCAGCCTTGCCTTATTATTAACAAGTGTATTTTGGCAAACTATTTTACCCTGCCATTCATAAGGATCAATAGAATTCCTAACTTTCCTCTGATTCCAAATCTGAAGTGTATTTTGCTTCAGTGCAGGGCAAAGGATAATTGCTTGTCGGCAGTTGCTTTTTAAAAAAACATTATTTTCCACTGAAAAACACAAAACAGCCAAGCACTTAAAAATATCCGCCCTGGCTCTGAGTCCCATTGAATTAGTGTTCCGCATTACATGCAGGATGAAACAATGCCATGTCCTTGATTGGTTGGTAATCTGCATCACGTTTAAAAGCATTTAATGTGCCGGTTGGTTAGCTGTAGTTGCCTTTATCGCAGGGTGACTCTGCAAGCAATGCCGACCCTAGCAGTCAAAATTTAGTAGCAGAGCAAACCCAACAAAAATATTTCTAGACTTCACAAGACAAACAATTATTCCCTTGATCTCAGGCATACATTTGAAGTAATCACACTGTTTCAGTTGGGCAAGCAACTAATTCCACTTTCTGTGGCCAACACATTTAGTTCCCTAGTGAATCTTAAATCACCACTTTAGAATTTAGAAAGCTTTCCAAACCAAACAAGACTTTGGTGGAAAAGAACATTTGGTTTCCCAGTATGGCTGTGGATCTTTCTGTGCCTAGTTACATAATACAAAATTCAGCCAGACTACACAAATATCTCAGTCTCTCATCCTACAACAGAAAGACTTCATTGCATTTTTTTAAAAAAAGTATGCAGAGGAGCTATTGTTCCTGAGCTTGAGAACCTCAGCCAAATAGTTTGTAGGGATGAGAATGAGCACTTCCTTTCAAGAATTTCATCTTGTAATTTAGGTGGCTGCTCTGCTTTTTACTGATAGCATGCAAAGGCTAGCAGTATCAGAGTAGACCATGGCTTGGGGACCAGCAGAGGGGCTTCTCTGCCAACATTGCTACTATCTTGGCAGAATACCAGGGGCAGAAGTAGTGGTCTTTTGGACCCAAGGAAGGCTTCTTCGATGGACCCCCTTTTAGTACGAGTCATCAAAAAGACAATGGCTACACTGCAGACTTCTGCATCTGCAGGATTGCACCATCAAGAAATAAACAACTAGGGGTGCTTCCTTAATGTAGAGGCTACCAGATTTGGACTGCAAGAATCTAATCTTTGTGATTAGAGAATCACAAAGTGTTTGTGTGTCTGCTGCATTGGTGGGTACATGTTACAGTACATTCACAGCCCACTTTCAGATGCCTTTCTGTCATCACCCACTATGCCCGAGTTCCTCTGGGTGCAAACTAAGACTACCACCAGATTTGTTGTTTTAAATTGAAATAGTGTTGACTTGTAAACCCCCTGCCCTGAGGATCTCTAGGTAGCTGCTGCCAGTGTTTGTGTTTGTGGCCCTGCAAAATGCTCAGTTAAACGTGTAGCAGAATCCAACCTTTGTCTCCATGACATACAGTCAATGAGAGTTCCTTCTACCTACTTTTTTCAGGGATTTTCTGAATTTTTCAGGTTGTTCTCAATTTTGTGGAAGCTAGCATGCCTCCCTTTCATTGTCTGCTCTAGAAAAACCTCAAGAGATGCAAGATATTTTTATGGAGAATATTTTATATGGGGAGGAGGCTGCAAGTAATAGCCTTCAACGTATACCATAGCTTATTATTTCTCTCCCAGAGATAATTCTTTTCCCACAAACCTTCCAAGCTTCTATATTACATTCCACCTGCTGAATGTAATATAGGCAGCCCTTGACTTACGACAATTCATGTAATGATGGCTCAACATATAACAGCCTTGAAAAAAATTGATTTAGACCTGTCCTCAACAGTTATACCATCCCCACAGTTGACAACTGGCTTGCATTTATAACCAGTTGCAGCTCCTGTGATTATATGACCATAATATTTGATCTTTCCAGCTGGTTTCTGACAAAAAAACACCAGATGGGAAAGCTGGATTTGCTTAACATCAATGTGATGTGCTTAACTAAAGCTATGGCAATTAACAACCACAGTATATATGATTGTAAAATCAGATCCAGTCATGTGATGACTCACTTTTCAACTGCACTAACTTAACAATGAAATATCTGCTCCATATTATGGACATCAATCGATTATCTGTATTGCCACTAATGTGTGCTCAGATGCATGAGTAATTATTAACTAGTATTCTCATTTCATTTTCCCACTCTGCCTTGCATAATATTGGAAGCCTTGAGGAATTTATAATAATCACAATTTCATTCCGACTCCCACTCACCATCAAAATCTATGTATGCCAGTCCTCCAAACCAACATAATTCTGAAAATGAGGGGTTGAGGTTGGCTTGGTTTTACTTTTGTGATGGAATGGGTTCCAGAGTTTGATATTTGTAGGTTAATGCAACAAAGAAAAAACTCATAATTTAAGAAAAATCATAAAACCAGCAGCATTAGGGAGCTTGTATTATGAACACATCTTAAGC
>JANHFP010009213.1:115962-129541 GCA_032468135.1 Calamaria suluensis
TAGTCAATCAGGACAACTATCAACTAATCCTTAATAAAGGTGGATTCCCACCTATTTCACCACATTGTGCATATTAGCTAAACCTTCAAGTGCTTCAATGACCCTCTAAAACATGCAAATTACCAGCTGTCTTCAAGGAATATAAAGCCTTCCATTCCCCACTATCCTTTCAGAGCTGAAGAATCTTCTTGGATGAGAAGCAAAATGTCTTCAAAAGGAAGAAACAAGAAAGTCCAGTTGCTTCCTGAAAAAGCACCTGTGGGACATGAATAAGTTGAGTTTTCTTATGTTGCGGGTACAACTATTCTATTTTTATTTTATTTTCAAGAAACTAATTTTAAGACTATTCCCCAAAACAATTATCAGACAACACACTCATTTGCCTTATTACCATATTCTCTAGATCTTTCTGAAAGGGAGGGATGTCTTATATAAATTACTTGGTGAATAAAAATAATTTATTCTTTCTTAGGTAAATATTTTTCCTCTCACCCCAGAGAAATGAGAACATTCAAGCAGTGAGTCATACAGCAAATATAAGTTCACCTGCTATTTCTTAAATGTTAGTTTTTTAAAAAAATCTTCTTGGAGTTGATGCAAAGGGTAAAGAGCTGGAGGAATAAAGGGCAAATTATTATTATAAGAAACCATTATTTGTTTCATTTGTTTGACTTTAATGATTGAGGGGTCAATTTTAAATATTGACTTTTAAGCATTTCGGCCCTTAAAAATGAATAAATTTGAATCAGCCTTCTCTCTGCTAATTTTGAGAGACAGCATTCCTAGATTTAATCTGTATTTTAAAGTAGTTACTTTGGCCACCTAATGAGAAGGAAGGACTCACTGGAGAAGAATGTAATCCTGGGAAAGATGGAGGGCCAAAGAAGAAGGGGACGGCAGAGAATGAGGTGGCTGGATGGAGTCACTGAAGCAGAAAGCGTGAGCTTCGGTGAACTCCAGAGGATGGTGGAGGACAGGAAGGCCTGGAGGAACATTGTCCATGGGGTCATGATGGGTCGGACATGACTTTGCAACTAACAACAGCAACATCCACCATTATAATTCTTAGAAACAATTCAAGGTGGCCAACATATCTTATACTCCTTCCCCCTCCTATTTTCCGAACAACAATTCTGTGAGGTGAGTTGGGCTGAGAAATAATGACTGCCCCAGATCACCCAGCTGGCTTTCATGTTTAAGGCAGGACTAAGAACGTGCGGTCTCCTGGTTTATAGCCAGGTGCCTCAACCACTAGACCAAATTGATATTTTGGCACTTGAAGTCTTCATAAGGGTTTTCCTCCTACAGTATATTTTCTTGCCTATTAGGGAATAATTTGTCTTGACTTACACCCGCTTTCCTGCAGCAATAATATTTATTCAAGAACCTAGATTTACCAATGTTTATTGTCAATTGTCTTTATAATCAAACACCAGGGCAATTCTCCTAATGTCCTCCTGAGGTTTTGGATTTCCATCTATCAAAGCAGCCTGCAGGGTCATTGGCAAAGGTTTCTGGGAGATTTAGTCCAAAATATCCCCAGTGCTCAATTAGCCCATCCCAACTCACACTGGGTTATTTGTAAGCCTTCTAAATAGAGCTTTAGTTTTATAGCCACCAATACAAGTCAAAAGTAGATGAAGAATATGTTCAAAGGGTAAACTGGATGGGCAATTTTATTCCATTCTCTGCTTTGACAGAAGAAAGCTATTCTTCTACCAGCCATGGGAGACTGGGTTTGTTTCCTGAAAGCTTCTCCAAAAATCAGTTTAGCCCCATCCTGGCTTCTAGGTTCTGCCAAGTCTCAAGGCTAAGGCTTCTCAAAGGAAGGGAAGAAGAGCGAGATCAGGGGTGAAATGTTCCCAGTTCGGCCGATCCAGTAGCGATGGCAGTGGATGGTTTGGAGAACCAGAAGCAAAAATCCCTGGCCCCTTCCCCTCCATGATCATCGGAGGTTTTCTTTTAATTTAAAAAAACATTTTTCTACCTAAGTATTTGCTGGATTAGGCAGAAGCAAATGCTTTTAAAATGTAAAGAAAGCCTCCGAGAATCACAGCAGCAGCGGGATCATGGGAGGCTTTCTTTTTTCATTTTAAAAGCATTTTTCCCTAATCCAGTGAATACTTAGGTAGAAACAAATGCCTTTAAAATTAAAAAAAAAATTGGCCACGCCCGCTGTCACATGACCCGCCCACCACCAAGCCACACCCATAGAACCGGTATCAACAAATTTTACATTTCACCCCTGGGCCAGAGGCACATTTCAGCTTTAAGAGCATCAGTGCATAATCCTGAGAAGAGGTGGAAGGGCCAATATTCACCACAGATGTTCTAATAAATTATGCACCCATTCATCCTTCCCCAACCTTCTGTCTGCTACTCAGGATGGGTTCGTTTCAAAATCCCAGCCAGCCTGGAAATGTGGTTGATAAAACCCATGGTTGACATTCCAATGGTACTAATGCTATTGAATCATAGACTTGGATTTGAAAGGATTTGGAAACCAATTCTTTAAAAAAGAGGCAAAAATGGGGTACAGTATGCTGAACCAAAGGTGGATACAGAAGTACACATATAAGATGAAAGTGCTTTTTAAAAAAAGTAGACTGGCAGATAAATATTTAGAATGCAGTGCAGAAGGAAAACTTACTTGCAGAAGTATTTGTACCAGGGGGAGAAAATATGCCTATTCGGGAAAAGCTACACAAACACATCATGATGCCAAAATTAAAAAAAGAACGACCTAAAGGTTAGCAGGAAAAAAATATATGAGAAGACCAATTTTTAAAAAAAATCCGAGATGCTGGTATTGAGCGTCTAAAATAAGAGACAGATGTGTCAGTTTGTACCTTCCAGAATATGCTGCTGAAATCCAACTTGTAGCAGCCCCACCCAGCATGGGCAATGTTTAAAGACAGTTGGATCTTTAGCCAGCCAGCATTTGGGAGCCTGGAGCTCTCTCACCTCTGAATGACACATAATTTACAGTTGCAGCTTTCACTCCTTCCACTCAGTCTGTCTACATTAAGATCAGAAACATAAGTTGGGCCCTGCCTGCATCTATCTGCTCCTATATCCTATATCTGCTGTAGAAATAACTACAAGCAAAAGCAACTTTGGTTATAGAAGAGCTGTTGTCTACCTTTTCCTATTGACCAGGTGATATGGGTGCAGTGGTGGGTTTCAGATTTTTTGGTGGGCGTGGCTTGTGGGTGTGGGAAGCGTACTGCAAAATCCCCATTTCCTCCCGATCAGCTGGAACTTGGGAGACAGAGAATAGATGGGGGCGGGGCCAATCAGAATTTTTACTACCGGTTCTCCGAACTACTCAAAATTTCTGTTACTGGCTCTCCAGAACTGGTCAGAACGTGCTGAAACCTACCACCGTATGGGTGGCCTCTGAAAGCAGATGCTTCTCCCAACATATATTGGGATAAGTACCTGCTTTCCAGGACTGACCCATATTACCTGTCCAGTCCTGGTGAGTTTGTCTCTGGACCTGTTCTCAAGTCTGTTCTTGGGTGTCTATAGAAAGTTCTCACCATCACTTTATTATCTTTCTCCTTACACACACATCCTCACCTTCAAAGTATATATATATATATATATTTAAAAATGTATGCCACCTCGCAATGACTATGGGTTTCTATTTCTGTCATTCCTTTCAAAATAGCCCTTGAGCAGCTCTGGCTGTTGAAACACTCAGCTGATAACATTATGGTTCTGATGGGAATTATAAATCTATCACAACTCTTCCATCTATACAGGAAACGGTAAAAATATATTTTCAATGCAGCATGTGAGAAGAGAGGAAACATTTCATTCTCTGCACCTGGTGAATAAAGGCACGTAACTTCATTTCCCATCTGGAACTGTGAAGGAGACAGAAAAGCCCCTTTTGCATATTGCTAGGCATTACATACCCCCTCCCAAAGACTTCAGAATAGTGTGCATATATTTTCAATGAAATGAATGCAAGATGGCATTACAATTCTCTCCCCCCCCAACTTTGATCTTTCTGACAGTTACCAAAATTGTCAGTTAAAATGGGGCCTATAAATGCCTTTTAAAGTGGGGAAAAGATTAATATTGTTGTCATATAAAACTTTCTGAATAGTCTACAAGTAACACATTCATGAAACTGCAGGACAAAAAACGCTAGCAGGAGAGATTCTCAAGGTCCTGAGAATGGAAGGAATGGGCTAGTATCATAAAAGAAAGGTTTAAAGTTACATGCTTGTCCAGCTCTCCCCACTACCTTCTTCTTGCAGGACAGAGGCAAATGAGCTTGTGAGTTAGAGACTATCTACCCTGAGCAGATTTCAACCTAGATCCTCCTGAGAAACATTCAGAATGCCGGGAACTGCATGTCCAAACTAAGCACAAGGCATATGTCCCGTCCTTACTTCATCTTATTCTGTAATACATCATAGAGCTCTGGAATCATGTAAAAGTGGAGAAGAAATCCAACTTGTTTGGCTGGTTGCCCAACCTATTACTGGAAAGAGGCTGCAAACCTGCAGACCAGGTGGAAATGTTTCATCTGCAGCCTATATTAGTTGACTGACGTAAAATCATATGCACTCACAGTATTTCCAGTCTCCAAAAGTGTCCACTTTACATAGAGCATAAAGTCTACTCGCATGCTCCTTGTACAGTTATTCTTCGATGCACAACCATTCATTAGCAACCGTTCAAAGTTAGAATGGCACAGAGTGACTTATGACCGATCCTCATACTTATAACTGTCATAGCATTCCCACAGTCTTGTGATCAAAATTCAAGCGCTTGGAAACCGGCATATTTTTACAGTGTTTGCCATGTCCCAGGCAGAAGTGAGTTTCAGCAGGTTCTGACCAGTTCTGGAGAACCAGTAGCGGAAATTTTGAGTAGTTCAGAGAACCGGTAAATACCACCTCTGACTGGCCCCACCCCATCTATTCTCTGCCTCCCAAGTCTCAGCTGATCAGGAGGGAATGGGGATTCTGCAGTAACCTTCCCCTGGAGTGGGCTGGGAATGGAGATTTTACAGTATCCTTCCCCTGCCATGCCCACCAAGCCCCGCCCACAGAACCTGTAGTAAAAAAATGTGAAACCCACCATTCGTCCCGGGGTCATACGATTGCCATTTGGAACCTTCCCAGCCAGCTTCCGACTAGCAAACTCACTGAGGGAGGATGAATTCTCTTAATAACATTATTTAATTAACAGCTGCTGTGATCTGCTTAACAACTGTGGCAAAAACAAAAGATTTGTAAAAACCAGGCGTGATTCACTTAACAATCACTTTGCTGAGCAATGGAAATTCTGCTCCCAGCCTTGGTTGTAAATTGAGGACTACCTGTATGATGAAGTATGCTTTGTCAAAAAAGGACTTAAAAGCAAAGACCAAGTGGGAAGGGTTTTAGGAGATCTCTTCCTCTTAATACCTTGTTTCACAGCACTTCAGATGTTAGAGAAATAATGACTGCAGTACGTCTACTGTGGGTCTTTATTGGTGAATTGGATAAGCATGCCATGAATATGTTTTGAGCCTGTCGTTTCCTTTGCTGTCTCACGTAGACATCTCTACTTCAAAGAAAGGAACTTTGAATGTCAGGAATTCACATATTTTTCATTCTGAGAATTTCTGAACACACTATCCAGGAAGATAAAATATTAATAGAAGGACAATTTAAAAGCACTGATGCACATCTAAATTATAGTGGAAGTTATAGTGTATCCAGTGGGACATTATCCTGTGCGGATAAAGGAGTTGATAAAAAGGAAACAAGACAGATAAGGAAAGATGCACTGACAAGGAACAATGACAGAGTCTGCTCCAACTGTAGATTATCAGGTTACAGAAGGCAAGTTTAATAACCTGGAAATCTTAGGGGGAAAAATATAGTAACAGCCCTTAAATTTATATACCACCCAGTAGTGCTTTACAGCACTTTCTGAGCTGTTTACAATGTCAGCATATTGTCCCCAACAATCTAGATCCTCATTTTACCAACCTCGGAAGGATGGAAGGCCAGGATCGAACGCCTGGCTGTGGGTAGAGTTAGTCTCCAATACTGCATTCTAACTACTCTGCTACCACGACTCCTTCATATCTTCACATAACCACTACTGCCGAATATGCTAAGACCCAATAAGCAAAGTAATATCGGAATCACACCTAATATCTTAGCATTCTGAAAGAGGCGGGGGGGAAAATTGTTTGTTGTTGTTAGTTGAAAAGTTGTGTCCGACCCATTGTGACCTCATGGATAATGTTCCTCCAGGCCCTCCTATCTGTAAAAAAAAATTATAGAGAAGGCAAAATGTATTATATCAGACTGGGCTGAATAAGAGCTGAACTACCACTAGATGGCACCAAATTGTTAGGAGGGTGTGTGTGTGTCTCTATCTCTCTGCTGCCATCCAACAATCTCCCTAAATTTTACAGTGCAAGGATAGTTCTTAGGAAAGGATAATATGAAATATACATTGTCAGTTTAGGGGTGTTATATCCAACCATAGTTGCATAGTTGTTTAAGGCACTTCTGATCAGATTCCCCGTTTGGTACATAAAATGTATAGAAGCAGCTGTTAAGAGTATCTGGATGAAGGCATTGGGTGGCATCTAATAGCCACCCTTTGCCATTTCTCAGGCATTTTTCTGCAAGAGAAGAGGAATCTGTTTTTCTACTTTTTTTCTCCAAGGGCTTGGGAATAACTTTCACATTCCTCTTGGTGGTGATTTCTAGCTTATTTTATTGCTAGAGGTAGTAGTAAAGGTTGCTCCTGCGGGGTTTTTTTGCTTCTTGCTAGGTTTCTTTACATAATTCTCCCTTCCTTCTCCCTGACTAGCTATATATTCTAGCCTGAAAAAGAAACTCATTAGAAGGGAATTCCTTTGGGTTTTAACTGAGAGAGATGACAGTACAGTACATGAGCCTTAACCAAGGACAAAACTGTTATTATTTTTTTAAAGGAAGTTGAAAAGTAAACCCCTTCCCTCAAATCGGAAAGACTGAGAAGTGAAGGAGAACTCGCAAACAGAAACCCAAAATGTGTCACCCTACCCTAGTAGGAAGTCATGTGAGTGGCAAACCCATGAAGGGTGGAAAATCACGCAACCATGAGGAACACTGGCCCACTCTTCTCACCCTGGGGGCCCATCCCTGTTGCTGCGGTAAAAGGTTTGTTGAGTGTCCAGGCTTTGAAACAGTAACGTGGTCAGACGCCACATTTATAAAATGATAAGCAGTCCAGGAAAGGAAAACAGGAAGGAAAGAGGTTAGTTCTGTTTAAGGCTGTTTAAGGGAGTCACTTTGATATCATGGCTAAGGCATCACACTAGGAGCTGAGAGAGAATGAATTCTAATCCTGCTCTGGGGAAAAGCCAGCTGGATGATTTGAGGCCAGTCACTCTTTCTCAGCCCTAAGAAGAGGGCGATGGCAAATCCCTCCTGGAAATCCTTGCCAAGAAAACTGCAGGGATTTGTCCAGGCGGTTGCCAGGAATCAACAACCCTGACTCAAAGGCACTCAAACAGAGAGAGAAATTTACAGTGGAAGCAGTGGTGGGTTTCAGCAGGTTCTGGAGAACTGGTAGTGGAAATTTTGAGTAGTTCGGAGAACTGGTAAATACTACCTCTGACTGGCCCTGGCCCCATCTTTTCTCTTCTTCCTGAGTCCCAGCTGATTGGGAGGAAATGGAGATTTTGCAGTAACCTTCCCCTGCCATACCTACCAAGCCACACCCACCAAGCCATGCCACGTCCAGCAAGCCACACCCACAGAACCAGTAGTAAAAAAAAATTGAAACCCACCACTGAGTGGAAGCTCAGGTAAAATGATGGATATTTACAAGACAGAAGGCAACGCTTCCCCCGCCCTCTCCCATCAAACATAGTTACCTATGAAGAGCTGAAGGATCCCTCTTCCCTTTGCTGAACCTGTTGAAAACAAAAGAGAGAAACGGATGGGTGCAGATATTATTGCTGTCAAGCAGGGATGCCTTTGAAGATTAACCAGAGATTGCTTGCTTGAGAGTGGCTGTTAAGAGTAGATGTAACATTTTTGATAATATGAAAAGAGGGCTTGTATCTCTTGTTTCCACACTTCGGTTATCTCCTCCCTTTGCCTGAAGTAGTTTCTCTCTCTCTGTGGATATGTGTCTTTCTCAAACCCACACAAACACACATTCCTCTGCTCTTTCTCCAAACAGTGAACCTCAGATTTCATTCATTTCATCCTAAAGGTTGGGGTTATTTGCTATTTCTGCCTTGTATGAGGAGTATATGGTATATGTCCAATTTTGTGTCATGTGTATGGACAACAATGGTCGGTATGCATGCAGTCTTCAAATTACAACAACAATCGACCCCAAAATTTATGTTGCTAAAAGAGACATTCGTTCATGGGGATTTTCCCCCCATTTTAGGACCTTTCTTGCTACAGTTGTTAAGTGGAATCATTGAAGCTGTTGAGTAACACAGTTGTTAAGTGATTGTGGCTCCCCCCCCCCCCCATTGCCTTTGCTTATCAGAAGATCGCAAAAGCTGGTCACATGATTCCAGGGCACTGCAACCAACATAAACATGGATTGCCAAGCATCTGAATTTTGATTGTGTGACCATGGGGGGGGGGGAATGCTGCAACAGTCATAAGGGTGAGAAATGGTCATAAGTCACTAAATGAACTGTTGTAAATCGAGAACTATCAGTATTCAGATGGTATCCACTGATTTTTGTACGAGTGCCCTTATCTACAGGTAAATTTATAGCAATTGTCCCATTTATGGGAATTTGCCTTTGGGGCAAGTGTAGCTTCTAGGAGGAACACACGCTTGCACACGCACATACTTTGATAAAGGTATGCAACCCACACAAATTGTTGTGCCAACCTGGTATGGAGAAGATATTGGCGTTGTAGAAGATCATTCGTGTGTTTGTATTTTTTTTTTCTGTCCACAGTTCCTTTTGAAATATGCAACTCGGTTTGAGGGGAAAAAACCAAAGCAAACCAAAGCAAACAAGGATACCAGTGTATTGATGAGCAGAGTTGAGGAAACTATAAAATGCAAAAGGATTCCTTTTAAACATGGCAATCTTGCCCAAGTGGTGACCATAGGAAAAACCAAACACAACAGATTGCAAAAAAAGTACATTGAAAAACCAAGGAGGGAAGGGAAACACAGTGAAAATATTGAAACATATTTAAAGCGCAATATACTTAAAATACTTTAGTTCCCTTTCTTACTTTTTTTTTTAAAAAGCACTCAGAAATAACATAAATAACAAAAGCAAGATTTTAAATGACATCATTCACTCAAAGTATTGTAAAAGCTACAGTCTAACTTCAAAAAACAAAACAAATATTTTGAAATATTGGCCCAGAGGATGTGCTCCCCTCGCCCCCGGATCAGGCAAAGAAACGGGAGATAAGCGGATCCATTGCCTATATAAGGAGAAAGGAATAGGGGGGGGGGAATCATCATTCCTAAAAAATAAGACCATTGATTCGGTCAAATAGAGGCACTTCTTTAAATCTTGCAAGGTAAGACTGTGTGCAGAAGGGATTACTGTAACAGTGGGAATAGATCGCTTGAAACAAGACTCTGGCCTTCAGCAGTTCAATCAGATCATTTCAAATCACAAGAGATGTCAAACCAGATTTAGAGAATGTGTGTCCATGTGCTGTAAGCCCAGCTGTGCTGGTGTAAACAGAACCCAATACCATTTGGTATTAATTTCAGCCCCGGTCCTTTACTCTCCCAAACTATAGAGCTGGGAAGCCTCTGAGTTCAAATTCTCTTCTACTGTTTCACAGTCATTCCTATTTATTGAAAGTAATGTGAACTAAAGTGGTTAGCTGGAGGCCCCTGACCACTACACTTTGTGTACAATTGGCTGCAAAAGAAAGCCACTCTTCTTTTCAGACAGTATTTCTAAGCCTGTATATTTGGAGTTTTGCGATTGGGCTTCCTACTTTTCTAAGCCACCCAGAAGTCTCCACAAGAGAGTTGGGTGACCATTTTATTTTTTTTAATCAATAAGTAATCATAATTTTTAATAATAAGAAAACCCATACTCATCTTGCATGTTCGGTCTCCTGATTTTGCAGCCCTAGACAATGCAGAAGTCATTAGGAGTTCAGGCACAAACATCTGACAGGACGCATTGCAAGAAAAGAGCCACTATTCCTACAAGGCCAGCACACTCAAAGAGACAGATATTCCTGCCAGAGCCGAAGCACTAGCTTGTCTTGTGGCTGGAAAATAAGCATCTTTCTTTGATGCCCATTCACCGTCCAATACGTTACACTGGTTCTCCCTTCAACTTTCCCTGGCCTTAATTGGCCTCTGTCCAACAGCATCCTTTAGTGCCTTAAAGTAACCCACTGCAGGGAAGGGAGGGAACCTTTGAGGTGCAAAGTTGAGTGTTGTACTCTGAACACAACACAACATGGAAGAGCAGACACAGCGAAGGTGTGGGCAAGCAGCAGTTGCCAGTGCCTGGATGCCGAATGTGGAGCCTGCAGGGGGGAGGGATTTTACACAGGGGTGTGGTGAAGGGTGCAGCGTGAAGGGAATGCACCTGTAGCAGCCGTCGGGAATTGATTGTAATTACGTACTGATGGCTGGCCGGTGATTGGCGTCCCAGCCAGGGATAAAAGAGGGCAGAACGGAGTACACCTCAGTGCTGTTTTTACCTCCTACTGCGGAAGTCACTAGTGGGACCTGAATAAAGAACCTTAGCTCTCTGTCTGAGCCTCGTGTTCTCCTTTCCCGGCACGACCGAAGAACGCAGCATTGAGGATGGCCAGAAGAGTTTCGGCCTTGGCTGAAGCTCTGATTTATTTGCACTGTCCCAGCGAGCGAGGTATTGTCTAGCTGCACTATAGTTTATGGTAACAATTTCAGACTTTGCTTTGCAGCCTTCCCCCCCCATCTGAGAAATCCACCTGTGGTTTTCGTTGGTTTTTTTTAATCCTGCAAAACATTGCATGTTATACTTTAAACAAGCGGGTAATGTTTACCCACAATAAACATTAATGAGCAACGCTCAAGCATTTGTGAAATGCATAATGGGGTTACGTGTCAGGATGAAGGACACGGCGTAGCTGCCAAGTATACTTGACTTGGGATTCCTCAAATAATATCAACGCTCAGTGCTGATTGTTTTTCCTGATCTTGTTGCCAAAACAGAGCATTGGATAGGACCAGAATGACAAGTTCAGAGGGCCACGGAGTGCATGACTACAGCAATTCTGAGCTGTAATGAGTAACTTTTTCCAACCAGCTCACAGAAGGCTGAAACCTGATCTAGATGTATGGCACAGCAATGAAATTCACCCCCTCCTCCTCCACGCACGGACAGTTGTAATGCACCACAGATTTGAAGCTCTTGAGTAGGGAAGCGGGGAATTATGGGAGAAGCAGCAGCCTCGACACATGTAAAGGGCACCCGGCTGGGGAAAGCTAATGTTTTATGCAGATCGCGCTGCTGTTGCAGCCTTTAAACATGAACTGATCACTGCACTTCTGCCTGGTAGCAGTCACATGAAAAGCCACAGCCTATGGGAAGCGCAGCTTGAGGTCGGCCCAATCCCTAAAGAAAACCTGCCTGTTATTGCCGGAACAAGTGGTGCACACATTAATCCTAACTGAATGCTCAGGGTACCCACCCGCGGCCTTCGCTTTGCTAGCTAAAGTTGCCTCTCAGCAGGCAAGCCAGGTTGAGAATAAGACTGTATTCCTGTTCCTCTGTGACAAATAGGCAGGGCTAAGGAAAGAATAATGGCTTAAAACCATTGCAAAAGATACCGTGTGTGTGAATGAGCCTGACAGCTTCTATTGCCTCTCTGAGGAAGGTAGCATGGTGGCCAAATCCTGCCTCTTCCTCTCTGTGCTGGTTCATTAAATACCTGATCAGATCCAGCCTCAAAGAGACAAAGAAATAAGGATCTTTTTTTAAAAAAATGAATTAACCAAAAGAGATCAGTAAGAATACAGCTGTTAGGCCTCCCTCTTAGACAGCAGATGCTTTCCTTATGCACGTGTGTGGGGAGTGTTGTGTAAAGCATACTAGGGCTGAATTTAATCTACTCTGCGTTTGTATTTAGACTACTATACTTTAGCACAGGGGTCCCCAAACTTGGCAGATTTAGCTGGCTAGAGAATTCTGGGAGTTGAAGTCCACTAGTCTTAAAGCTGCCAGGTTTGAAGATCTCTGAGGTAAAGGAAAGCTACAGGTACAGCTCTTCTGGCTGGAGAACTCTGGGAGTTGAAGTCCACAAGTCTTAAAAGCTGCCAAGTTTGAAGGTCTCTGCTAGCAGGAATATCTAGGCAACCAGGGGAATGCTTGCTTGCCCCTGAACTAATTTCAGTATTCCTGCTAGTCCTTCAGTTCATTGTTTAAAGACAAATGGGTGGTATTTAGGATGAGTGGAAGGATTTACACTATTTTTAGTAGGCCAATTTTCCATGTCCTGAATGTGTGCTAGAAAAGGAGTATAAATATATTGGGCTTTCCAAAAGCCTAACACATAAAGCTGAACAGTAACATATTTGCAAATGAGTGGGCTTGTGCTTTTTAACAAGTACAGGGGTAAGGTTATATAAGAAAAAAAAATCAAGTTATAGAAAGAAAAAAATCAGAACAGAACATATAGAACATGTATTTGAATCTAGCTTTGGATTTTCTCTACATTTTATACTGCCCGCTGTAGCAATTAGCACAACCAGCAAAAAGCCAGAAGGGTTAAAGTCCCTGGAATATAAAAGCAAGAATTTGGAACAGGGGACTTGGTCAGCGGTTAACTCAATCATGAATCTGCTAGTTTCATGCCACAATACAAGGCATGAAAAGGAGCAAAAAAATAAAAATAAAATTGTAGGCATTGTACAAAGGAAAACCTACACAGAGCATCATCTTTCAAGTTGTGTGTGACTGTGTAGAGACAGTTGCCTGATAAGTCTGAGCAATCAAAATGTATCTTCAAAAAACCCCAGCTCTTTAGGTTGAATTAATCAAAGGGAAGGTTACATGCATATTCGGCAGACAACTTGATTTGTCTGTGACTCACAGCTTAATGTGTGTGCAAGATAAGTGTTGGAGGAGACAGTGATGATACCCACACTGTTTGATCTCCAGTGACTCATACATCACATGCAAAGTTGCCCAGGATAAATCTGCATGTGTGAACTAAATCTGAAGAAAGTCAATGTAGTATGCAGGGGAGGAGGGCATAACCCTGATTGGATCCTAAACAAATCTGTGTCTCTGAAGCATCCACATCCATGCAAACAAAGGTTGTCCCAAGGAAAGGATTGGAATACACTTTGAAAGAAGGACCGTATGTTCAGCTGTTTTGTCTTCACAGTATTCAGAACCTTTATAGCCACACTACATCACATATAAAGTCTGTCATAAAATACAGTATTCCTGATAATGCCAGCATTGTGGTATAGGGAAGTAGCTAAATACTTAGGGCAGAGCTGTTTTAATCCCTCCCTAATACGTACCCTCTGTACTAAGGGTCTCCAACCCTGTGGACTTCAACTCCCAGAATTCCTCAGCAAGCAAAGCTGGCTGAGGAATTCT